>JAKLND010000103.1:0-12786 GCA_022813125.1 Septoriella neoarundinis | reverse complement strand
TCCAAACCCCTCCTCAACCCCTCCAGCACCTCCCCCTTCTCAACCCACCTCTCCTCCAACCACGCCCGCAACCCCTCCTCCGTCTCCGGCAGATCCTCAATCACAAACCGCCGCGCGTGCACCGCCATTTTCCACCGCTGCCCAAGCTCGTTCTGCAACACGCTCTGCGCGAAGGTGGGCGGAGACTGGAAGGCGAACGCCTGAGCGCCCTCTCCGCCGCTCGCGGTGTCCGCGTACGCGAGCGTGAGGTCGTAGACTGCGCGCACGTGCGGCGCGGCGCGCAGGTGCTGGACGCTGGCGGCGAAGCCTTTGGTTCGCGGGAGGAGGAGGTGGGGAGGGAGGGTTTTGTTGGTTTTGCGGGCGTGGGCGGCGGCGAGGGCGCGTTTGGAGGGGGTCAGGCGCGTGGATTCGGAGAAGGAGATGAGCCCTTTTTGTCGGGGATGACTCGTTACTAAAAGATGGTCTATGATTTTTTGGGGGGGAGGGTGATTTGAGGAATATAGGATGGGATTGTTTGGGGATATGAAAGAAAGAGAGAAAGAAAGAAAGAAAGAAAGAAAGAAAGGAGAAACAGTACATACACATCGGCCAGCCCTCGTCCACGACGCCCTCGAAGACGCGCTCCATCTCGCGCTCGTCCTCCGCCCACCGCCGGCTGACCAGCGGCATGCCCATGGCCCACAGGCCCCAGCCCAGGAACGGCACCCAGCGCAGCTCGCGCTTCGCGAACCAGCGGCAGCGGCCCAGCATGCCGGCGCGCTGGGCGAGGGCCTGCACGAGGTAGAAGTCGGTCCACTCGACGTGGTTGCTGACGACGATGGCGGACTCGCCGGGCGGGAGGGCGTCGCCGAGCACGAGGATGCGGGCGCCGTTGGCGGCGGTGAAGAGGTGCTGGATGTGGGCCCAGACGGTGGAGGCGATGAGGGAGGAGGCGTTGTAGGCTGTTGTTGGGGAGAGGAGGAGGGAGAGCGGGAGCAGGAGGGAGAGGAGGGTGTTGGCGAGGAGGAGGTGGAGGAGCCAGAGGGTGAGGCGGGCGAGGGCGAAGGGGAGGTGTGGCAGTCGCATGGCTGTTGCTCGGAGTGCGGGTGCTGCGCGGTGCATGGCCAAGCGGTGGCACACGGGATGGTGGTGGTGATCGCGGGCTTGTGCCTTGCCTTGCCTTGCCTTGCCTTGCCTTGCCTTGCTCTGCTGCAGGGCAGGGCGGGACGGGCTTGGAGGTGGAGAGGGAGAGGCGTGAGAGGCTCTGCCTGCCTGGCTGGCTGTGTCTGGTGGTGATTTTTGGCGGGGCGGGCGCGGGTGAGTGACGATGCTGCCGCCGGCCTCGGCTGTGGATCAGCGGATCAGCGTCACCGGGCGCCGATCGAGGATGGGGAAGAAAGACGAGGATGATTGAAGATGTCGCTTAGCATGCCGCAATGCCCTGTCTTCACGCATCTTGCCGCGGCGATGCGGCATCTCCCGCGCGAGGGCATGCCGGGGAGAGTGCTGGATATCATGGATCTATGTAGCAGAGACACATAAAGCAGGCATGGAAACAACCGGAACCTCAGGCTGCCCTTGCCCGAGACCTTCCAAGCTTCCATACGCAGCCAGAGCACCCACATCACAAACCTCAGGCAGCCAGGGCATCCACGCACCGCCCGTCCGCCAGCCGCCGCCGCCGCCGCCGCCGCCCATCGCCCATCGCCCATCATCGCCCATAGCCCATTGCCCATTGCCCATCACCCATCACAGCGACGCACATACCTTATTAATAAACCGCCAGCCCGGTCACGCCCAAATCCTCCCACGCAGCCACCGCCACCACATCACACTACACCACACTACACCACACCACACCACACCACACCACACCACACCACACCACACCACACCTCCCGCCAACGCCATCGCCGCCGCCGACCCGTCCATCTGCCGCCGACACCCTCACACCACTGTCACCTCTACCACACTTCTATTTACTTACTACACGCCTCACCACCCACCACTGCCGCCGGCACTCTCTCACGCTTACCACACAAGCGCACGCCGCGGCCGGCACTGCCCGTTCCTTCGCCCTGCGTCTACCTTACTTACCTCAAGGTTGTTATTCCAAATTGCCTCCGCCTGCCCATTGGACCTCGAATTTGAGCTGTCAACCTTTCCGTTGCCCTCCTCCCGCCCTCGTAGAAGCCAAGCCGGCCTCGCTGTCTCGCTCGCTGCTCCGCCTCCGCTCGCTGCGCCCACCGCGCCCACCGCGACCACCGCAGAAACACAGTCAGCCCGCACGCCTCCTCATCACCTCCCGCCGCCACCGCCATTCCCGCCCGCTCCCTGCCTCCGCTGACCTCTGCTGCCCGTCCTCGCTGCCTGTCTTCCACCCCTCCGCCCGCGTCTACTGTTCCTTCGCTGCCGTCCGACTGCGCCTTGCCGATTTCCGAGCGAGCTCGCACCCGCAACGCCTGCCCAGAGCCTATCCCGAACCGTGTTTGCCTGCACACCGCACGGTCGAGACCCCCACCGCCAGCCCCGCGAACTAGCACTCGCTCCCACGCGCTCTTGCCCGACTTTCGCATATCACTTCGTGCCCTCGGCCATTGATCGTTTGTCGACTTGAAATCGCAGTCTACCGCACGAATCATTACGACAGCCTTTTGTCGATCACACACCGCACATCATGTCATCCTACCCTTCACATCCGGGCGCCCACCCTGCGGACATGAATGCCGGCTACCGTATATTATGCCCCATCTCTTACTTCAATTGAATCATCTTGCTGAACATAAACAGCTGAAAATGCAGTGTCGCCCCAAAAAGATAGTGCCAGTCCGTTGAGCCAGCTGGGTTTCCTCAAGAATCTAAACAATGACAAGAAGCAGACGAAAGGTAGGGAAGAAAAGGTCGCTCTAAGCCTTTCGCGCTTCATGCTCACGCCATTGCAGATGGACAGCCTCCCAAACGGAGAGGTCCCAAACCAGACAGCAAACCTGCTCTGACTCGACGACAAGAACTCAACCGACAAGCGCAGAGGTTCGTTTGACTTGCTGCTGCTCCTCGCTTGCCCCCGTCTAACATCTGACAGAACTCATCGCGAGCGCAAGGAGATGTACATCAAGGCCCTCGAGCAAGAAGTTCTCCGCTTGAAGGAAATGTTCACAACCACCACCAAAGAACGCGACGCCGTCGCTGAGGAGAACAGACGGCTCAAAGAGCTTCTCGCCAGCCACGGCATTTCCTACGACTTCGCTTCAAACCCAGTGACCTTTTCCCGCGAAAACAGCAGCGGATACGGCCCCAGCTCAGGTGGCGGCAGCCAGTCCGGCAGCTACTACAACTCGCGCTCCGAAAGCACCAGCACCAGCTTCAGCCCTCCTCACAACCAAGCGCAAAGGCCGCTGCAACCAGCTCCAGGCGGCATGAACCCTGCGCAAATCCCCGCGCAGCTCCCGAACAACAACCTCGACTACGACCAGCTAGGCATAGACTTCGTCCTCGCGTACGACTCCCAAGGCAACCCCATCCTCCCCAACAGCGTCGCGGGCGCCTACCCCACGCCCTCGCCTAACCGCTGAACCATCACCCCAAACAAACACCCCCCAAAAACACCTCTCTTCCCCTTCGAGAAACACCCCTCCCAACACCGGTACGCACCGCCCTCCCAACCCCACAACACCCACTAACCCTAACCCCCTCCCTCCCACAGCCTCGAACGCCCCTGCATGGACCACATGCAGTACCTGCTCGTGCGCTCGCACAACGCCGCCAACCAGCCCTTCCACCACCCTCTCGAGCCCGCCGACGACGCCGCCCACGAGCACATGTCCGGCCACGCCCTGATGGCCACCGCCCCGCCGCTCAGCCACGTCATGCACAAGCCCGCCGAACCCTACGCGCACCAAGCGCCCGAAGGGCTGGCGACGGGCGAGCTCGCGAAGCTGCTGCATCTCAGCAATCGGCTGCCGATCGATCGCGACGGCGAGATCACGCCCGTCATGGCGTGGATGATGGTGCTGACGGACGCGAGGGTCGGGGAGCTGGGCGTGAAGGATCTGGAGAGGTTGAAGACGGGGTTGTTGGATAAGGTGCGGTGTTATGGGTGAGTTTTTTTTTTTGTTTTTGTTTTTTCGCCCCTTGTCATTTGGTTTGGGGAGTCGCGTTTGCTGATTTGGGCTACAACAGTTTCGGCGCCGTCATCGAGGAGTTCGAGGTCCGCGACGCCCTGCTGGCGCTTTTCGCCGAGAAGGACACGGGCGCCCCGGTCAGGGGGCAGCTGTTCGCGCCGCAGGAGGTGCCGGTTTACGCTTGAATGAACGAGTTGGTCTTGAGTCGACGAAAACGGCGTTACGGGGGATTTCTTTGCTTGTAGAGGAGAGTAGAGGACAAGAGACGCACGCGCGCGGGGCCGAGCGAACGAGGCAGACCTCGGGTATTATAGTCGCGGCAAGGTCGGTCTCATGTAATTAATCATCATCATGCATGCTTCTTCACGAGCAAAAACGGCTGCGCGAGGCGCCGTTTTTTTCGTCATGTCGATTCGTTCAATACGTAAATTCGTACCCATCGACCTCGTCGAGACACAACTCGCTTGGAGAAGAAACGCCGCCCACTGTTCTATTGACAAGCCCCCGCAACAGTCCGGCGTCGCGCTCCACTCATCGACGCCCCTGTGGTTGGTGCGGCTTGCGGCGGCGTTGGTCTCGAGCACGCGGGAGGGTCAGCTCGCTGCTCCTCCCGGGCGTCGTTTGGGAGTACGGCGGCTGCTGGCCGCCCGCTGCTCGGGTCGAGAGCCTCGCGCCGTCGGGTGTTGGAGCGCGAGCCCTGCGTCGGGAGGGACTGGCGATGTCCCGCGACGAGACGCGGCTTTTGGGGCCCGGTGTCGACCTGGTCCTCGACGACGACGATGACCCGTGATCATGCCGGCCAACGTCTGCAACAGAAACCAGCCTCGATCTCTCTCTCTTTTTCTGGAACCACACACCCACATTCCCCCTCACCCCTCACCCCCAACCCCTTCCCCCGCCGCCGCCGCCGCCGCCGCTCTCCACCTCTCCACCACGCCCCTCACATCCCCCAACCGCGCCGGCTTGACGAGATACTCGTCGACGCCCGCCGCGAACGCGCGGTTGCGGTCCTTGGCGCTCACGAGCCCCGTCAGCGCGCAGATCCACGTGCGGCGCGAGCCCACGAGCGCCTCCGTCTCGCGGATCGACGCCGCGACCTCGAAGCCGGACACGCCGGGCATGCTGAGGTCGAGGAAGATGAGGTCGAAGCGCTGCGTGGTGGGGCCGGCAGAGGAGGAGGAGGAGGAGGAGGCGGGCGGAGGGTGGTGCCCGAAGGAGTCGCCGAAGGCTTCGATGGCGGCTTGGCCGCCGGGCGCGCAGGTGGGCGGCTGCGGGGTGGATTTGAGGAGGTACTTCTCGAGGACTTTGAGGTTGATGGCGTTGTCGTCTACGAGGAGGGTGCGGGGTTCGCGGGAGGTTGGGAGTGTGGTTGTTGGGGGTTCGGTGGCGGGCGGTGGTGAGTTGAGGGGGTCGGGGAGCTGGTTTGGGGGGGTGGGGGTTGGGGTTGGTTCGGGTGATTGTTTGGATGGTTGTTGTGTGGTTTCGCTGTCGGTTTGGTCCGGTTCTTCGTCTGCTGTGCTGTGGTTGACGACGTCTGCGGTTGGGTTGGCGGGTAGGTCTGGTTTCGAAAACGTGTCAAGGTCTAGGAGTGCTAGGGCGTTATGGATGTTGGAGCTGGTCACTGGCTCGAAGATTCTCGCCACACCCTGTTCGTAAGTTACGCACTCTTCGATGTCATTTTCCTTCCTTGGACACAAGACAATCTGCTTGACTGGACTGGAGGAGTCGCTGACGATCTGGGTAGATCGGTCACAATCTTCATCGAGAGAGATCAGGAGGTCCATGTCTCCCACATCCTCGTCCCAAGCGACAATATCCGTCCGGACGCGCTGTTCCAACCCTCGCGCGAACGATTCCAGTAGCACTTCTGTACATCGCCGGCCCCGGACTACGTCTCCGGTCTTCCATCGTTCAGGCACGAGGAACGCGGTCTTGATCTCAGGGAGCTTTTCTCCACTAAAGTCCGCACCGCCAGATGCGGAAGTCGACCTGGTGGGAAGCTCGTCGGGGGAGTCGCCCATCAGCCGACCGACAGGAAACGTAGCCGTCACGGTTGTTCCAAACGACCTGTCCGACGCGACATGAACGTTTCCACCGAGCGATGTGATCGCTCGCTTTGCGAGAAAGAAGCCCAGCCCAATGCCCTCGTTGATGGGATCCTCCTGGGAGAAAGCGCCGGAAAGGTGGCGCCGGACGAAATCTAACGACATGCCTTTGCCGGCGTCGACGATGGAAAGCCGCACGGTGGACTCATCCACGTCAAGGCTTACTCGTATGCAGCCGGTCGGCTCCGTGAACTTCAGAGCATTGCTCTGCAAAGGCCTCAGTCTGAGTACGGACTAGACGAGCAAAGGGGTGATACTTACGAGCAGATTCGCAAACGCGACGCGAAAGCCTCCGGCCGCGGGGATAGGAGACCATGCGAACGCGTTTGTGTCGAAAGTCAGTAAAGGGAAGACCGGTAGGTCGGATGATGACCCTGACGAGGCCATGGCTGTCTCTAAGTTGGTGGAAGTTTCGCGAGGGCTCATGGGACCCACAGCTACCTTCAGGCGAACCATTTGGACCTGCCGTTGCATCACATCCTCGCAGGCTTGCGACATGTCCATGTGTTCTGTGCCGGCTGGGAGGGCCTCTTGTAATTTTTGTGTAAAGCTTGATTGCTGTACAAGAGGAGGCTTGTCTTGCTCATCTTTTGACGTTTCTCTTGAATTCTTCGCATGGTGGTCGCTGATGTTGCTGTAATCGAGAACTTGGTTGATGGTGTCGAGCAGTGAAGTGCTGCCGTACCGGGCGGTCTCAATTAAGTCAAGCTGTTCTCTGGTGCAAGACGTGTCCGAAAGCAGCTCAATGCTTGCCAGGATGCCATGAAGGGGCGTCCGTAATTCGTGTGAGATGGAACCGAGGAAGTCCGACTTCACTTTATCCACAGCCTGTACTTCGAGACGTCGGACCTGCATCATGAGTGTCGCACAGAATGCGGACATGGAGGAAAGATCCGCCGGTCCGAGGTGTACTTTCATGAAGTCCTCCGCAAATCCTATGATGGCACCAGTGTTGCGCTCGTGATGCGTATCCCACAAAGGCATGAGCATGATCTGTTCCGTGCTCGGAAATGCTTCAAGAATTTCCGCGACAAGATCATGGTCCGCTATTGAAGTGACTCCGTTCGTAGAAGTGGAGATGGTTACATCTCCGGACTCGCGTATAAGCTGGAAAACACCACCGGACGGCACCATTTCCAGCAGGGCCTGAATCAACGACGGAGGGGGCACCATCTGCTCCTGGAATTCAGCCCGGACATGTTGTGCGAGAAGGTTTGATCCATTCCAGTCAGGATTGTGATTGACGGAGTTCTCGGGCAACCCTGCTTCTTCAATCCTAACCCCGTCAAACTGAAAAATGCTGCCAAGTACTTCTGCTGCTAATTGATAGACGTGTAATATAGAAGCTGGATGCTGATTTGAGACCACTACTTCCTCGTCTGCAGATGCGGAAACCTTTGGCTTAGCAGGTGAAGTTTCCCCATGAGTACCCATAAGTGCAGCGATTCCTTGATTGAATGTCAGCATCCGCTTGCCCTCTAGCGCCTCTACCGATCGCTCTAGGCATCTCGTAATATGCTGTGACATTCCGAGCACGTAGGATCGTTTGTCGGCAGGAAGACCAGAGATGGAGGGCTCTTTGCAGAAGAGGAACACAGTCCCGACGTTGTGGCCACCGTAAGGGCGAATGGGGACGCCGAAATAATGTCTGAAGCTTGCGATTGTGCCGTTCACAAATGGTAGATCTTTGGTATGTTCCTCGTCGGCTAGATCGCGGACTTCCAGGTAAGCTGGTTCTGCGGTAGCATTATTCACGGTGATCGTGCGTTCGCAGAGCCCTCCGTGATGCGTCACCGAATCACAGCCGTACCATTTCGTGGATTCAACTGTGATGCGGGCGTCGTGCAGATGGGTTTGGTCGGAGCCAGAGACGAAGTACTGGGTGCGCTCGTCCAGGAGGCAGACCATCGCGATGTCCGCCCCGACCTCGTGAACGATACACTTGAGCATCGACGCGAGTGCACCATCTACCTCTGCGCTTGACTGTTGCTGTGCCTGCAGCTCCAGAGGTGCAATCCCTGAGAGCGTGCCCTTGCCGCGCACATATTGTGTGGCGGACGGCAAAACCTGGCAGAAACGTCGGGTTTCCCATACGCGCGCTCGGTCAGCCACGTACGCCAGCTGTTCCATCGTGAGTTTCGCCATGGCCTGGAACTTCGGCGAATGTAGTAGACAAGCCTCTGACGAGCGCCCGAAAGTAGCGGCGCTGAGCGTACGTCGCGCAGCAGACAGTCGGACTTGAGTGTGGTCTCATTGGAGATGGATGCAGTGGACGCGGGGACGGACACAATCGCGGATGCCAGCCCCCAGTATAATCTATTGTAAAATCATCTGCGTAAGCGGGGACTTCCGCGCTTCGCCGCGCGCGTTATTAAATTATAGAAATCCGAGCTTTTTTTATCGATTATCCGTCTCACTAATCGTATTATCGTTTTTATAGCGGTATAGCTATATTATAGTATAGTTATAATACTTATAGAGTTACCGGATCGTCCTTTAGCCGCTACGCGGCCGCGGCGTACGCCTAAACTAATGCGATTATTACCTCTATCGCCGTTAGCTATTACGCCGTTAATAGGTATTAAGAAGGTTACTAAAAGGGTAGTAAAGTAAAAGGATAAGAGGGCTATAGGCGTTACTATAGCCCTAATATAGGCTAGCCGGCGTATTAATAGTAGCTATATAGAATAGTAACCGCGCGTATATACTTATAAAGAGGCTCCTATAAGAATACCTATAAGAATACCTATAAGAATACTTACGCGCGCGTAGTTACTACTACCGCCGTTAGGCTAGATACTAAATAAGGAGCCTATTACGGATCTTAAGAGGACGGCGGAGTTCGAATATATAGCGTAGTAGTTTATATATAGTAGTAAGAAGGAGGTAGTTATATAAAAGCTCTAAAGCTATAATATAACGGAGCCCTTTAATCTAATAACGGCCGTTACTAAATAGATTAAGGTAGAGGTCTAAAAGTAACCTAATACTAAATTAGTTAGTAATATTGATATTATAGCCGGTTATCTAACTCTACCTATAAATAAGTAGTTATATAGTAGCCTTAATAATTATACGACTATAGTTAGTTAAATACGGCGTTAATACCTTACTAGTAAAGTAGATTTAAGGGTTAAAATTACCGTAATCTTAAAGGAGGTTATTATCGCGCCTCCTTTAATAGTAGAGCTTAATACTTCTTAACCGTTACTATTATCGTAGGCTCCGTAAGTACGTAATATAGCGATTAATCGAGCGCTTACTATATTACCGATATAGCGTAAGGAGCTTAAAGTAAGTAGTAATTATACTATTACGATTATTAAGCGGTAGGCCTATCGATCGCGTATATACCGTAACTATAGTAGAGGGCTCTATTAGTATACTAGTCGTAACGACGCCTCCTTTTATACGCCTATTATCCCTATTATATTAATAGTATAGTTAAAAGTAATACCTAACGGTATTACTATAATAGAGGAGCCGATTACTATAATAATCTAGAATATATATATCGTACGGTATAAGTAAGAGCTTAATAATTAACGCCGTTAAAAAGAAGGCTAATAATAGTAGATTAGTAGTAGTATTATCCTTAATATTAGTATTAATAGTATAGCTCCTACTCCCGCTAATAACGAGCCGCTATTAAGTAGCCCTTTTTAATTACCGTTATTATTATTAAAACGTTTATTAAAAGAGTAGATAGATCTATTCTTTACTTAATATAAGATATAAGTAGCGTTTTAAGATAAAGAGACTACGCTTAATTTAATAAGGGAGGCTCTTAAGGGAAATAGTAATAATCTTAAGACTATAGTAGTAGTATTAATTAAGGATTAGTAGACGATTAATATTATAGGTAGGCTAAGGAAGAGGTTATAGAAGGTAGTAAAGCTTTAAAGGTTAAGCTTAAGTTAAGAACGGGAGTAGCCGTTTATATAGTTTATAGGCTTTTATATATATATAGTACTATATCTTCTTATTTTTAATATATAAAACTATTAAAGGTATTACGGTATACTTTATATTTAAATTTTATTAAATTCCTATATAAAATAAGTAAGCTATAGTAGAGAACGTGATTTAGCTTAGGCTTTTATATTATATATTAAGCCCGTTAGCGGATAGCTCCGTTAAGTTACTTAACTAATTAGTATACGTATAGAAATACTCTATATATTAAAAGTGGGCTTAGAGCCTATAAAAGTAGCTTAAGGTCCTTTAGGGAAATAAATATTATAATTAAACGACTCTATTAAATTATTAGATATTTATATATATTATTAAGTAGTACTATTAGTAAAGATCTATTAAAAAATAAATATAGAATATTAATTAGTTATTCTATAATTATAGACTAAAGTTATAGCTTTAAGGAGCTTGAATAGTTAATAAATAAGTATATAAGAAGTATTAAAATACTACCTTCTCTCTTACTCTTTCTTATAACCTACCTCTTTAAACTAATTATTTATATCTCTTATTATTATAGCTAATAAACTATACTCTATAAACGTAATAAAGTCTTTAAACATACCTACCTACTTAATATTCCTCTTAATCTACCTCTTTAATATATTAAAAGATAGCTTATATTACGGGGGAGCGACGCCTACGTAGAGGCTCCTTATAGTATTTAATAAGTTCGATACCGCGAGGAGGAAGTTCTCTATCTAAGTCCGCTTAAAAGGGGGCGGAGCGCTAAGGTTATCCTACTATATACGGGCGTAGCCCGCGTATACTCTTAGGGCTTACCCCTTTATATTACCCTCCCGTCCCCCTCCCCCTTCTTAATATTAAGTAGGGTCTAACTAAAGCCTACCTCTTATATTACTATTTCCGTAAGAATAGTTCCGGACTTTATAGGGCCCTTCCTACTAAACCTTATATCTTAGTCTAGTCCCGCTTAAACGTCGTTAGGCTCTTAGGTTTATACCTTAGGTTTTAAACGACCCCTCCTAGCGACCGTACTTAGCGCCCTTATTATATAATAGCTAACTTTACTTTACCTTAATATATAATTTTACTATATATAAATTTAGCGTTAAGGTCCGACTCTTTTTTTATATACGTTATAATTATATAGTTAGTTATATACTTAACTCTTAGTCGCCCCCTAGTTATATACTTAACTTTTACTCGCGGCGCGTTTATATAGTAGTCGCGAGCGGTATACTATATAGTAGTTAGGGACCGCCTTATAAAAGGCTCCTTCCGCCCCTATTACTCCCTCTCCTTTTCTCTCTACTACCTTTAGTAGTAGTAGTAGTAGTAGTAGCTACCGTAAGTAACTTCCCGCGACGTTTCTAGCGGGATCCGATAGTTACTAACTATAGTTAGATATCTACTATTATCTACTACGTCTCCTATACTTAGGCTAATATCGATTACCGCGACTAGTCGGTAAGTTCGGCTTCCGGCTATTTTCTCTTAGATTCCTCTAATTTTCGTAGTCTTCCCGTTCGCGCGCCTATTAGGCCTATACCCGGTCGCGTAAAAATTATAAAAATCTATAAGTTATCCCCGGACTCCGTTTAAAAAGCTATACTAACCGGTAACTTTAGTCCTTAAATAGCTTATATTACCTATACTATTTAGACTTATACTACGAATATAACTATATAAGTAGCCTTTCTTTCGGGTTCCGGTTATTTTCTATTAGCTAATAACTTTTTATATAGCTCGGAGGCATATAAGGACTTAAAAAAAGTACTTAAGGCTTAGAAGGCTTTAAGACCCCTTTAGTCCGATAGTTTATTAGCGGAGTATATATCTTTCCTTCTATTCTCTAAGTATTTTTTATCGCTAACCGTCTAAATAGTACTATAGCTACGGAAACGACTAATACGGTCGTTAATATTATTACTTAGTAGGGTTTAGCGTAAGTAATCCGTCGGTCTCCGTTTACTTTCTATCGCTAACCGTTTATATAGTCTCGGGGGTATTCTTACTACTCTAATTCTTAGGGGCCGCCGCTATAATTAGGGCGGGGCCCGGTAGTTTTTTATCGGGGGCCGCCTATCCTAGCTAAAATTAAGCTAAAATTAAAGTCTAAGTTTTTTTTTTTTTTTTTTATATCCGTTTCTAAAACGCCGGTATCTATAGGATTTATATTATTATTTAGGCTATTTATTTCTTCTTCCTTCTTTTATCCTAAGCCTCTCTTAGCCTATCGTTTATATTAGCGTTCCTATATATCGCCTTAAATTTATCTAATACTTTAGTATCTAATATATTTTTTAAGGGTTCTTACGTCGGGTTATAGTAACCCGTCTATTTTACTAAGACTTCTCTACCTTAGCCCCGCCCTTTAATATTTCTTACGTATAGTATTTCCTTAATATAGTATTCTTTATATAAGTCTATTAGTATAGGGTCCGGGTAGTTATTATTAGATACCTAGCTTATTAGTCGGTCTTCGCTAGCCGGCCTAAGGAGGTCCGTATAGAATACCGGGTGGATATTTCTTAGTACCCCTACTAACTTAATAGCGACCGGGGATAATACTTTAGTAACTATATACTTCGCGTTTCTTATATTTAGGCTCTTCTTAGGGCGGTCAGTCCTATAATTCTTTA
>JAKLND010000102.1:0-94066 GCA_022813125.1 Septoriella neoarundinis | reverse complement strand
CCTCCACAGCACCCCCTCTGAAAAGCCACGGCGCCTGATGAGGCTCGTCGTCAGCTCATGCTCAATCATCCAACCTCGGGGGGCGCCCCCCCCCCCCCCCCCCCCCCCGGGGGGCGGGGCGGGCGGGGGGCCGCGGGGGGGGGGGGCGGCGCGGGCGGCGGCGGGGGCGGCGGTGTTACTTGGTTGAGGTGGGTTGGGGTGGGGGAGGGAGATTGGATTTTGGGCGTTGGGTGGTTTTGGCTGTGGCTGGGTTGGTGTACGAGGTACGAAGGGGGGGAGTGTTTGTTTCTGACGGGGGGAGGGGGTTTCTGTGGGTGTATAATAATAAGAATGGGGAATATTTTGGGGAGGGGGCTCGGGTTTCTCGTTTGCGGGGAGCGGGAGTGGTAGCGAGGGCACAAACGGTTTCCGTGATGTCTGAGGACGTGAAGGGGTCTCAGCTGTAAGTCTCAGAGGAACTTCGCCGTCGGCGGCGTGTTGCTTTCTTTAGTCGGGGTGGCCCTCTTTATGTTTGCGTTTCAGTAGTACCGGGCGGGAAACGGTTTGGTGTCTAATGTAAGTTGCTGTGAGGCGGCTCGCTTCGCCTCGCGCGCGCGCGCGCGTGTGTGAGATTATTGCTTGCATTAGAGCCACGCAGGCGTGGCAGAGCCGGCAGGCAGGGGCGCGAGGGCGCGAGGGCGCGGATGCGCGCACGCGTGGTTGAGTGTGGGTTTAGAGTTGCGGTTGGGATCTCGATGGGCCGCTCGCAGGAGAGACAGCAGTAGCCCGGAGGAATGACAGCTTGGGCTGCTGACCCGGGCGCCAGGTCGGAGGGCTCAGGATTGGTTTTGCTGGCGAGCCCTGGGCGCCGAAGGCACGCGCTGCGGGCGCGCGTGTGCGTGGGATGAGGACCGCTGGGCTTCTTTCCTTCCTTGCGACAGCTCTGGTCGTCTGCCTCTCGGCGCGTCTGGGCAGGCTGGGCGCTGGCTGGGCAGAGGATTCGCCAGTACCCCGTTTCGCCCGTTTCCTCGCGGTGGTGAATAGCTTGACCCTGCGCCGAGATGCACGACGGTTGGGAGGCGACCACGTTTCCACACTCCTTCGCGGATGGGACATCCCGCTGTGGCGCCATCGAGGGCTTCGGCGGCGGAAGTCGGTCAGACGCTTGGGCTCGGACGCGAGAGTAAGACATGGGCGGTTTGTGATGACGCCTGAGTCATGCAGCGCATGCACGCCTCGCGGTCGGGATCAGGCCAGGATGGGCACAACGAGCGCCAAAGCCCACGGGCGATCAGACTCGCCAGAGCGGTTTGAGACCAGTCACCCAGCCTGTCCCGGCTTGAGAGTTTCATGTACAGCATGTACTCCGACCTGACCTTGGGGGCACAAGATTCGAGATGGGCTCCGAAGTTGCCGAAACGGGCGCTGCTGATTCCTGCCTGAGCTTGACGGCTTGGCGGGCAGGCCTTCCAGAATTTTGGCTTCCCACCACGGCAGGCTAACGCGCATTCTAAAGCTGACGGCGGCCAGAACAGGCGTCAGAAGGGGCCTCGAATAAGGATGCGACGATGATGCTCGCAGCACACGCAGCCTCTGTCAACCCGGACATGGGCCGCGCCGCCCGCCAGTCGGGGAAGGCTGGAGTCGGGGAGGCGGCCGATTCCGGTTGCACGGGAGGGCAGCGCAGGCAGGAGCCAAGCGCCAGCACAGGGGAGTCGCGGCGGCGTGTTAGTGTTAGTGGTAGTGTTACCCTCCAATACCCTCCAACAGCGCAGAGGCGGCGCGGCGCGTTTGGGCGGGCTAGCGTGTGCAGGCGTTTTCGTGTGACGTGCTGAGCTGCGCGAAGGAGCGCCAATGCCAGGTAGCGCTTGTAGCGCTTCTGCGGGCTTGCAGCGGTAGGAGACGCAGTAGCGGCAGCCGTAGCGCCGCGCAGCTTGCCCGGTACAGTGAAAGGTCCGAAGGGGCGCGGGAAGGGGGCGTGTCATCGTTCATCCGGGACGGTGGTCGCTGGGTGGGTTTGGAGTCTGGGTCGGTGGGATGCGCGCGTTTCTGCTGGGACGGCACCGACGAGGGTCGGGGAGGCGGCGCGCCATGACGCTGGCTGCAGGAGGGAGCGCGAGGTGTGCAGACGAGCCCGGCGGCTTGCAGCAGCAGCAGCAGCAGCAGCAGCTCAGGCAAGCTGCCACCTGCGTGCGGAGGATGGCGTGCGGCGCCGGGCGATCGGCATCGGAAGGGGAGCGCATGTCTCGTCCTGAGCTATCTGACTACTGTCTATAGGCACCTAGACTACATACAGACCGTTGCGTGCAAGCAGATATGGGATTAGACTGCCGAGACTACCGGACGCGACGAAGGCTCGAAGAGAGCTACATAGCGGTCGGCAGGCACGCGCAGGGCGACCCGGGGCCCAACAACGGTGACGACGGGGGTCGGGCGGCGGCTCGGCGCAGACGACGATCGGCGCGGTGTGTGGAGCAAAGTGAAGGACCCACGGACGCCGTTGCCGGCAAGGCCCGCAGGCGAGCCGTCATAGCGTCCGAGCGGCGGGCTACGGGCAGGCTAACGGGCGCGGTGTGTGCAGGCTGCAGGGCGCGAGGCGCAGAGTCGTGAGAGGGCCGCGAGGGTGGGATAGCACTAACTGGCGGAGGAAAAACGGCGCTGCGAACCCATGTCTCAGGCTACGGGACAGGTACAGCAGTGGGCTGGGTGAAGGCCGGCGGCGCAGCAGTAGCAGCAGCAGTATGGGCGCCGCAGAGGCACGGCAGCAGCAGCATGCGCGCAGGCGACAACAGCAACAGACGCCGGTGGGAGGTCGCAAGGCACCGTCCCGTGCTCGCCTAGGCACCTGGGCCAGTTGGCACCTTAGGCACCTTACGCACCTGAGGAGCAGCGCGGACGAGCCGCTCTATGGTGCCAGTCGCGCTCCAGTCTGCCAGCTGCCAGCACAGCCCAAGCGCGCCCACGCCAACGCCCGCTAAGCCCGCGGTCAGAGTTCAACGCTAACGGCGGGTCGGCGCACTAGCAGCGCCGCATCCCACACGATTGGCCCTCTGCCCGCCGGCCCTGGGCGTGTCGCGCGGCGGCAGCAGAAGCAGCAGCACCAGCAGCAGCAGCCAACACCTCCCGCGGCCCTGCACCAGCACCAGCGCCAGGCCAGCGCCAGCATCAGCACCGCACATAGCTGTGCTCTGCTCTGCTCTGCTCTGCTCTGCTTTGCTCTGCCTTGCTGCCCTCTGCCCTCTGCGCCGCTTGGACACCACCCGCGCCGCCTCTTTGCCGTGCTTGTCGCCGCGTCCTCTCGCTTCGCACTCCTCACCACACCACCTTCGCGCCATCCACGCCCGCCTCCACCCACTCACCGCGCCGGCGCCCCTCGTGTGCGAGCCGCCGTCCTAGAGGCCATCGGTGCATCGCCACGCCACCTTGCTTACTCGCCCATCACCTCCCCGGCCTGCACGCCCGCCCACCTGGTCATCACCAGCGCCGCCCAGCTGAGACGCCCATAAGCCCTCCGGCACTCGAACGCCGCGCGACTCGCTACCTTCGACTTCGCTCCCATCGCCTCCAACTTCGCTACCTCTCCTCGCCCTCCTCTCCTTCATCCGCACCTTCCAGCCGTGCCTGTCCCGACCGCGCGAACCGCGGCAATCTCCCACCGAATTCCTGCCTTGATTGTGAGTTTCATCCGGCCCATTCGTGCCCTCCTTGCGTCCTCGCGTCAGCAGCCTGCGACCTGGGGTCTTCCTTCGTCCCGTCTGCGCGGTACCTCATACCAACGCCGACTTCCCGGACTCGCTACCTCTCCTTTCCCTTCCGCTTCCCAGAACTTTGTTATTCATCTCGCACGGCCTGCACCGAGTATCACGAACTGACACCCGCCTTAGCTCCTGCCCACGAGCGTGACACCACTCTACAGACCGCCTCCTGGCGCGCATTCAAGCCCGCCATGGAGAGATCGGGCACCATCCCCGTGACCAACGAGACCAGGAGCTCCACCACCAGACTGACCCGTGAGGGCAAAACCCTGCGGTATGAGCTTCAGGTGCTCCAGCAGCCCATGCGTGCCCGCGCATGCGGCGCCGGCCAGAAATGTATGCCCACCTGCCATGTTATGACGCACCTCAGTTCGTACTGACCTCCATGCAGCATCGGCCGACCGCCGACCCGTGGACCCGCCGCCTATAGTGCAGCTCAAGATCCTCGAAGTCAAGCCCAACGACGTGGTCGAGGACATCACCTTCATGATGAACGCCAACTACTTCCTCTTCGCGACGTTGGAACATGCGCGTCATCTGGCCCAACCCCGTGGCATGACTGACCCGAACAAAGTGGCCGTTCTCACCGGTACTCCGGTTGCAGGCATGGTCTACCTCGAGCGCCCAGACCCAGCTGGCTACTTCATCTTCCCGGATCTGTCCGTTAGGCACGAAGGTCACTACCGCCTTAGCTTCAGCTTGTACGAGGAGCTCAAGCGCACCGAGGATCACGACGAGCCGCGCGACTCAGGGAGGGCCTCATCCCCGGCGGACACCCATGTCACTCACCGATTGGAAGTCAAGTCGGAAGTCCTCCAGGTCTTCAGCGCCAAGCGATTCCCTGGTCTCACTGAAAGCACCACCCTCAGCCGTACGGTCGCCGAGCAGGGATGCCGTGTCCGCATTCGCCGCGATGTAAGGATGCGCAGACAGCCTACAAAATCCGGCGGAAGGGAGTGGGATGAGTACGAGGAAGAGACTGCGGAGCAGCGCGCAAAGGCAGCGCGTACTTCGGACGGATCTGTGAACTACACCGCGGCGCCTCTTGGAGCCCCGCCGCCTGCCATGGAACCTGCTGCCGTCCGGCCTAGATCTGCAAGCAATGCCAGCCATCACTCTCTTGCCGCGTCCATTTCGCGCCGGCAATCACAGCAAGAAATGGCCCAAGCATACTATTCGCAGCAACATTATGCTGGCACTGCACCACACACCCCTCAGAGTGGAGTCATCCCGGCATCGTCATATGGACCCTCGCCCAGCCAGCAATATTCGCAACCGCCCTACATGCAGCAACCACAAGCGCCTTTGCAGCCACCTCCCGCTCAATACCACCAGCCCCAGGGTTATGCCGTCGCTCCTACTGCACCTCAGCAAAATGGCTACCATGCCTATCACCCAGCTCCAGCACCCGCTCCGCAGCCGCAGTACGCGCCTGTACCAGCCGAGCCCAGCGGTCACGCCCACAGGCCAAGTGTCGAATGGTCCAGCGCGCCTGCTCAACCCGACTACCACCGACCATCAGTCCACCATGCTCCACAAATGCAAGCACAGGCAGTACACACCCAGCCGGCTCCTGCATCCTACAATCCTCATACGTACCAGAACACAGCCCAATCATATCAGACGCAGGCTCCACCGCAAACACAACAACAGTACTATGCGCCGCCCCAAGAGATGCAACACACACGCGCGCCTCCCCCCGAGCCAATCCAGCCACCAACCCGCACGACCGCACCTACACCTCCCCTCTCCGCAAAGCCGTTCAGCTACACCCTCCCTCCCATATCCCACGCTCTCGAACCCGCTTCTCCGGCCACCGCCACGCCAACGAGCGGCAACAGCTACTTCCCGACTTCCAACATCGGCCACCCCTCCACGGTCGACTCGCACAAGCGCTCTTACGGCTCGACCTTCTCGACATCCCACCACGACGTCGCTCAGAAAGCCGGCGCCCGCCCGGACTCGTACGCGCAGCAACCCCTCAGCGCCACCTACCCGGAGCTGGACGCCGATGACGACTACAGCGAGTTCAGCGACATCACGGGCGCCTACAAGCGTGCGAACGGCGTGGTCGCCATGGCGCGCACGAAGTTCTAGACTATCGCATTGTATGTGGACGCTCAAGGCGACCGATTCGCTTTGCTACACAAATCGTACGCTTCCTCTGCTTCTTCGTAAGAAACCAGCAGACGAACCAACGGACGGCAGACAGAATCTAAACACACACACCGCACCTACCTTTTCTGTTTTACCCCAGGTGGCATTCTAACGACTTTGACGGTATGAGACGGCGGAGCGGAGCTTGGCTTTCTCCCGGCCCAATTTCTAACAAAATTCCCCCCTTTTATTTACGCTTCTTCGTTTTTGGTATTTTCTCTTCTTTTCTCGCCATTGTTTTGGGCATCACAGCATAGGAAAGGAAAGGAAATGCAAGGGAAAGGCAAGACCGATACCCGGGCGGTTGGGAAGGGGTCTTGTAACATCTTCCTCTATAGCCGGCGCGCGGGTTTTTGGTTTCGGTTGTTTTGAGAATGCGCTGGTTTGGTCGGGCTTGAGTGGAGGGAAGGCTTTCGGGATTTTTTTTTATTGTTTCTTTTCCTGAGAGCCGACAGGTGGTGGAGGACGAGACTGGCATTGTGGTTTGGCTGCGTTGCGCGCGGTTCGAGAATGTGATGTGTGTTACTGTGCTGTGCTGGATTAGTCGAGGGAGATGTAGTTCTTTTTGGGGGGAGCGAAGTGGATGAATGAAAGATTTTCGAAATTTCATCAGGTCTTTGGGGTTTGTGTCACGAGATTTGTTCTTATGGGGTTGTGAGATGGGGGGTTGGTTTGGATACCGTGAGAGGCTTGTAAGGTATTGTATTGTCTGTCTTGGGACTCTGTTTGCAGCGTGACGGTAACGCTGCCTTGTCGGTCCGATGGGGACTTGTCAGCGCACTTTCATGCGGATGGCCTTTTGGAAGTTCCTAGCAGGGTGCGAGACGTGATGCGGTCGGAGAATTATCATGCCTGTGCGCCTGTGCGCGATGCGTTGTGCGCCGCTCAATGCCACCAGCAACGAACGAACGAACGAACGAATCTTGTCGTTCATTGGTCGACAGGACGTGAGGTGTAAGCCTGGATGCTGGCGCGATGGTGAGTTTGACTCGCGACTCACACTCGCGGTTGAGGTGGACCCTGGCGAGGCTCGGAGCGTTGGTGCCGGCCGCCCACGCACGATGACATGGTGATCGTTGCGGTATTCGAACAACGGGCTGCCGTGGCCCGTCCACTACTACTGGAGAGATTGATTGATGACTGTGTCGAAGGGTAGCGGACAAGCTTTCTCGTGAACCCAAGCTTTTGCCAAGGCCCGGGCGCCTACTTCATCACGCCTGTCGGACTCTCACGAGGGACAATGCGCCCTACCTAGCATGGGGCCGCTGGAGACATGTAGATACTCGACAGCACGCCGGCGGACCGGAGATGCGCTGCGATGGCTGCTGATAACGACACCTCAGCCCTGTGCCGGGGCCCGCGGTCAAGTGGGTACGGCGTACGAGTACTTTTAGGCTCTCTCTCAAGAGCGCACTCTAATACGGCTCGTCGTCTGGTTCAGCGGAGTCTGAGCACTTCACCTGCTGCATTTTCCAGAGCCCTTCGCCACCACCATGGCTTCCAGCACGGCGAAACCCGCGCTCACAACGCAGTCCCGCGAGGCGGAGAGCAAAGACGACGAGAGATTTCACAACGCGCACCGCAAGACCGGCTCCGTCCTCACCATCGTCGGCAGCGCTCTCGCCAATCTGTCCGACGGCTACCAGCAGAGCCTGGCCTCGTCGACGAATGTGATCTTCAGCCGCCTGCTGGGCAAGAGCGTCTACACCCCGCAGCGCCAGACTCGCATCTCCAATGCGCTCCTCGTCGGCGCCGTGCTTGGCATTCTGGCCTTTGGCTTCGTCGCTGACCGCTTCAGTCGCAAGGGCGGCATGCTGGTCACGTCTGGGCTGGTGGTGGTTGGGAGCTTGATGTCGGTTTTGGCGCTGCAGGTCGATGGCCCCGCGAGCATGCTTTGGTTTATGACCGTTGCTCGTGGCACTGCTGGTGTTGGTGTTGGAGGTGAGTCGAGCGGGTCGGACCAAGCGAGGGCATAGGCTGATGATGATGGTGTACAGGCGAGTATCCTACTTCCGCAGCTGCCGCGATCGAAAGCTCGAACGAACACTTCGACGCGAAGAGAGGGCCCATCCAGGTCGCCATCTCGACGCTGATGGCTACGTCGGGAGCCCCGATCTGCACTTTCGTCTACCTGATGAGTCTCATTGGAAGCGGTGATGATCTCAAAATTGCGTATCATGCCATGTACAGCGTCTCGATTTTTTTGCCCATCCTCGTCGTCTTGATCAGGTGGCGGATGCAAGACGGCCGGCTGTTTGAGAGGAGCAACTTCAAGCGTCGTCAGATCCCTTGGCTCCTGCTGCTCCGCAATTACTGGCCTAGGATGCTAGCGACGTCCGCGGCGTTTTTTCTCTACGACTTCGTGAACTTGTAAGTCCCCACTACTTCTCAGATTCACGGCATCGGCCACTATTAACAAGCCCCACAGCCCAAACTCCATCATGTCCTCCGTGATCATCAACTCCCTCGTCCCATCCAAGTCGGTCCAAACCGTCGCCCTCTGGCAGCTCTACCTAGCCCTCATGCCCGTTCCCGGCGTCCTCGTCGGCGCCTTTCTCGTCAACCGCATCGGCCGCCGCTACACCGGGATCCTCGGCCTCCTGCTGGGCTACGTGCTCATAAGCTTCATCATCGGCGGCCTCTACGACCGGCTCACCACGCACCACCTGCCCGCCTTCGTCGTCCTCTACGGCCTCCTGCAGGCCTTCGGCCACATGGGCCCCGGCGCCACGATCGGCCTGATCTCCGTCGAGGCGTTCCCGACCGCCGCGCGCGGCATGGGGTATGGAGTGGCTGCGGGGTTCGGCAAGGCGGGCGCGGCGGTGGGCACGCAGGTTTTCACGCCGCTGCGCGAGGCCGCGGGGCCGGCGTCGACGTTTTACCTTGCGGGTGGCGTGGGCGTGCTGACGGCGGGGATTTATTGGTTTCTGCCCGAGGGGAAGGGGCTGGATCTCGAGAGGGAGGATGAGGGGTTTGAGAGGCTTCTGGGTGAGTGGGAGAGGGGGAGGGAGGGGTGATGGGCGGGTTGGATGTGCTGGTGGCTGCGTTGCGAGGATGGTAGTGCTTCCTGGCTTTGGCAGCTAAGAGTCTAGCTCGCATGTGCAGATCTCTAGCGCCACGAGCCCCAAATCACATGTCCGAAATCGGTGTAATGTCGTCCAGTCTTGATGGAGAAAAGGGACAGCATTGGTGTACGGCTGTCTTGACAGTTCCCACGGGTCTCGACCACTGTTGGTCGATTGCAGCCAAGGGAGACCGTTGCGAAAAGCTTCGTCGCCGCTTTACGAAGCCTTTTGGCTGCGACTGCGGCTGCGCTCGAGAAGCTTTGAAGAAACATCTTTGAGGCTCCGAACGGTCCTGCGAGATTGCTGGAGGGTTGATTGATGGGTGTCTCGTCGGTAAGACGAAAAACAAGTCGTGGACGTCCGGCTTCCGGTGAGGGGCTGGTGTCGGAACCGAAAATGTAATGTCACGCGACATGTACGACGAAACCATTCACTCTCTTCGTGGCAAAATCCGGCGATCTAAGACACAAAAAGCCGAAACAGTCATTGGGCTTGTGACCACCGGCGGAGTCGAAGAGACAGGGGAAGAAATTGAGTGGGCTTGGATCACAGTCCTAGTCCTGCTATACGTTCTCTGCGTATCCTTTGTGGCGATTCTTGCATGGAAGGCTCGCTACGGTGAACCCACCCACTCACTGTCTGGATGAACAGTTTTCCAGCTGCATTGCTCCAGGGCCTCGATCCTGAACTGCGAGCTCGCCATGGCCACCTTGATCGGGAGAAGGAGATCGACAAAGTCGCGAAAGATCTGCATGTGAAGCTCGTGCCCGGTCTAGATGGGTTGCAACTTGCCAGTGCAATGCCCAATGAACTGGATCGATTGGACAATGTCGTGGATAGTGCACGTTCTTATTATACTCGGCAAACCATTGAAGCCTCCAGATACCTTGGACGCCTCCTCATCTGTAGACCCCCGAGACAGCCCTTGGGCTGCTGTTCCGTCCCTCTATGCTCTGCTTGATACCAATTTGGACCCCCTCTCAATTGCGACGCCCATGCGATTGAGATCCGTGTTGTCTCGGTGGTCGATGTGACGGAACAGGTACCAGTTGAAGAAGGATGCGAGTAAGTTCGCAGTGCCAATGGCAACACTACGATGAAATTAAGCTTGGAAAATAAGCATGTCTGGACGTATGGGCGTGACTTACAACGGCCATATGAGATTTGGGTCCTTGAAAGCAGGGGAAGCAATCTCAATAATGGCCTGCGAGATAGCGTAGGTAAAGAAGACGACGGCAATGACGCTCCCTTTCATCCTTGGCGGGGTCATAGTATATGCTATCTCGTACGAGCTGACTGAGATCATGATACCGCCGAGAGGCTGCAGCCAGTAAGGGATGACAATGAGCCAAGCCGACTGCCTGACTGTCAGTATAGAAGAGAGCCCATTTCTCGCTGTCGCTGTATGTGACTTACCAATGGCGAGACACCGGTGCCAATGTGGCAGTCGCTAGCTTTGTACCCACACGGGCTGGTCTTGTAGATCTGCCACTGGATGGTAGCAGCGCAAGCATTGAGGACAGCTCCAATGAAGTAGCCGCACGACATTCGCTGTATGAGTGAGAAGTTGATACCCCTTTTCCGGAGCCCCGGATACAACACCCAGTTGTAGATCGGGATTGCAATGACCGTCGAGATTGGGTTGAAGTTAAACAGCAAGTCATTGGGAAGTCCATTGGTGGTCATGGAACCCGCCATATTCGTTAGAATGGTATTGGTGCCGCCGTCGGCCATGTACCAAAGGGGTAGGAACGCAAAGACCCAGAAAGCTTGAGAGTGGTTCTGAGCTCGTCGACAAAATCGTCATCCCATGAAATCCAGCCAGGCTTGTGCTCGGAGGCTACTGCATCGTAATGCCCGCTGATCTCGAGATTTGTTGGCTTCACAGCCTCCCAGTCTGCATCTGTCGTGTTCAGATGATTGGCTAGTTGGTGCACAAGACGTACAACTTTGATGCCGTCAGCCACGGAGGATCCGCCTGGAGGATACATAGTAATCCGAGGTTTCGCCCACAACAAGCATACAGGCATGAGCATGTAGACAATCCCTGGCAAAAGACTGTACGAGAAGGGTGGTCAGCCGGCTTGTAAGTGCAATGCATCAATGGCACTGAAACTTACTAAGCAAGCCAGAAGCCGATGTGCTTTTCGGTGAAGGTGGTTGCGATCGAGAAAAAGTCGCCAAGGTTGGACGCCCAATAGTACAAAAGCAGCATTCGTTCGACTGTGGCATTGGGGTCTGCTATGACCCTCTCGCCAGTCTTGAGCGTGATGACGGTCGCTTTCTTGACTGTTGATTGATCTGCGATCATTGGAGCAATCGTGGGCTTGATAAACCCGGATGCAAATCCGAGACTGATGATACCAAGGATGAATGGCACGATAGCATAGTTTCCAGTCATCACATTTGGAATAGCAGCAATCACCAAAAGTATGTGAGAGAAGAAGCCAATGATGACTCCGTACCAGCACGCTTTGTACCGACCAAGCTTTGCATCGGCAAGATATCCACCGAGTAGAGGCGTGCAGTAAGCAAGGAAGGTAAACAGCACAGTGAGCGCCTGTGCTGTCTGGAGACCAAGGTCCAGAGCGCCAGCAGACTGTTGGGTTCCCTTCGGAGGTGCTCCCTAGAACGCACGAGTCAGTGTGCCTAGAATCCTGCATTCTGAAGTGATCGAGATACTAACCCATCCGTTCCGACCTTCTGGCAGAGGTCTTTGCAAGAAATTCGCAAAGACCCCGGTGACACCATAGTACGATGCATTGTTAGCGGCTTCCACGAAGCAGAGCATGTAGCCAGACCAAGACACTGCACCGGCGACCCGACGAAGGCTTCTCGTCTCTTCATCAGTCGGCGAGGCTTCGTCTGAAGCTGAGCCAATCGCTGTGACCGTTCCTACCCCTACGTCTGTATCTGTGGGTGCCAGACCTTTCTCGAACGATTTTCGCTTTCCATCTTTCCCGAGGATATGACCAACGTTGCGGCGAGATGCCTCGAGGTCAAGTATGATTTGAGTGTCCGCTGCAGCTATAGTAATCAGTCAGCGTATGGAAGCATACACATGTTTATTTGGCGTAGGCCCTACCCATGAAGGATACAAGGTAGTACTCGAGCAGCAGATCAAGTAATGAAGGATGCCCAAGACCGTCGTTCGATCTCTGCCGCCCGTTTTGTATGATTTTGCAATACAGTGAGGTGTTGGCTTATCAAAGTCGGAACGGCACCGATATACGCTGAAACGGTATCCGTGATAAGCTGATCATACTGTGAGATAGCTAGATTGGCAATGAATGCTTCTGACATTGGTGGGCAAACATTTTTCTGCCATGGTATACAAATCCCGCCTGGACGCATAAGTGTAGATAGGCTGATGTGCATATAGAACCCCACTCGTAGCGTGACTACGGGCAAGACCCGCCTGCGTGTCGGATATTGCGGACGATATCAGCAAGACAGAATAGGAAGGTCTTTAATTGAGGATATCCAGAGAAGCATCGGTTGGCCGGGCATCTCATGTAACGACGTGAAGTTGGAGGTTCAGACATAGGCAGCACGGGAGGATCGGCAGATAAGCAACTCAAGCAATATAGGCGAATCGCTTGAGAAGTGGGTCCTCCATGTAACCTTCGGCAGGACCTTCTATTAGTCGCGATTCATTCACCTTGCATAGAACTCTCCCTTGAAGCAGCGTAGTGGCGGGCATGAAGGATGCGGCATGGACGGATGTCTATCCATAGTGTTCGCCGCACTACCCGTCGATAGACTTGGCCATCTGGAGCATGCTGGTAATGTTGAAAGATACGAGCCGACAATATATGGAGGACTTGTCGGCATTCAACAAACGGATGCTATCCACAAATCGTTTGTAAACTTGCACGCTTAAGAGAGGCTCACTGTACATCCTCGTCTCCGCAATGCAGCCACTTACCTCTCATCATTTACTTCCACCCTTTCCAAAAGACATCAGAACCGCACCTCTCGTGTCTGTTAGTTTCAAAGCTCTCGAGAAAGGGGACGGAGAAGCATCCGCGGCTTTCTTCCAAGCATGCAAAGAGCTCGGTTTTTTCTACCTTGATCTTTTCGGTTCAGAGCTCGGTGAAATTATCGTCGCAGAGGCCGAAAAGCTCAACAAAATCCAGCAAGAATTCTTCAAGCTCCCGAACGATGTCAAAGACGTGTACGGACGCCCGCATCTGCACCCGTTCTACGCGTACCGCTTCAACGAGCTTGCGATCAAGGATGAGAACGGCGTGCCTCTTCGTGGTGAAAGCTACAACGTGAGTTCTTAATCTTGGCCGAGTATCTTATTGGTGGCCGCTAGCCACATGATGGCAGCGTTCAAGTCGACTCGTTGAAGCCGGATCGGCAGATACATGAGCTGACCTATATCCAATAGCTGCGCAAGGATGACATCCTTGGCAACTGTGAACGACTTGCATGCCATCCGATGATCCTTGAGCAACAGGAGCTGTTCACCAGCTATACAAAGCACTGCCGTGCCGCGGTCGACTGCTTGTTAGAGCACCTCAACGCACACCTTGAACTTCCGACCGGCACTCTCGCGAATATGCACCGGATGCACGAGCGCTCCGGCGACCACGTACGCCTCGTGCAAGCACCGCCGTATCCATTCGATGCCGCACAAGCACAACGTGCCGAGCACACCGATTTCGGCTCAATCACGATCCTGTTCAACTGGCTGGGCGGGCTCCAGATCCGTGTCCCGGATACCACTGAGTGGGTATACGTCCGTCCCGTCCCCGGCTCATGCGTCGTCAACCTCGGCGACGCGATGGTCAAGTTCACGGCCGGGCTGTTGAGGTCCAACATACACCGTGTCGTGCCACCGATCGGCGAACAGGCAGGCGAGACACGTAACTCGCTCGTGTTCTTCAGTCGGCCAGAAGATTCTGTAATTCTACGGCGTCTGGAGGGTGGACTCATTGATGCTCAGCCGGTTGTTGAGAGCGACGAGCCGACAATGTCCGCCCATGAATGGATCATGGCGAAAGGCACTGGCCAGTTACCAGGAGTGTATACCAAGAAGGGGTTCGAGTGGCGGGAGAATGACACGAGATGGAAGCAAGCAGCTTCAAGAATTTCCGTTGTGTAAGGACGCTTTAGTAAATGGAGCATTTCAGTTATTTGGTAACCAAAAAATTATATGATTATGTTATCGAAAGAGACCTCAGCAAACACATACGACCATAGGTCAGTGAAAACTGGGCATCCCGTCCGCTCTGCCATACATAAGCACTGAACCGGGCGACTAGTACTAGAGTGGGTGACCATCTGGGAATCCCGCCTGTTGTATGTTTTTGCTTTTTGCCTGGATGATACCTTTTTGCAAATGAAAAGAACAGTATCTTGCCTCATCAATAAGTGATCTTTTTCATTTATTTGGTAATTCTCAGCAGACATAGTCGATAGATATGAGCACCGTAGTATGGAAGGCAAGATATGAATTTTCGTTCAGGCACTCCTTCGACTGACTGCAATATGAGATGTTTCCGACCATGAAGTTCGCAACTGCTTGCGAATCGGGTCGCACGTGTTGGTCTCTGTTTATCTGAGCGTGGGTGACCTGCTTGTGAGGTCTCTAGTGGACATCGGCCGATTGTAGGGTAGCAAATTCAGATTTTGGTAGATATTCGATGCTTCACTCACAAGTATGTAGAGTTGGTGCTAATCACAGTCACAACGTCAGTGCATCTTCGTCGGGATCTGCTCAAGTATACATCTTTATATGTATGTATCAAGGAGGGCGCGGACGTCAGGTGCAGTCATAAAGTCCCTTTGAAGTTGGCAATGCTCTCAGGTCGCGGCCTCTGGACCAAGGACCGTGTACTGAATGGTACACTCCTAAGACCGAAGTGCTTTTCAATACCGCGTCTTCAATCCGCTAAACATTCAGCTCGGCTCGTTATCGACCTGTTTTCCTGGTATATTACCGAGGATCCATTGCCGGGCACTAGTTCACCAACAAGTATAGCGGAAGTTCTAAGCTCGCGAGATTGTGTGGATTCGACCATTTCGGGCTTTCCGACCGTCCGTATCGACAGAAAGGTAGTCTCCTTGCCTTAAAGTCACCGCTTTTGACATCATCTGCGATCCTCTGATATTTTCATATCCAATTAGGTCCTCGACAAGTTCTTTTCCGATGCGAACGCCGCGTGCAGATCGCATGAATACTAAGAAGCTCAATCGACACTAATGAACACCGACGACATCACCGTCATTACCCCTAGAACTGAGTCTCCGGTCGAAGATTGCCCCCTTCAATGTTGGCCTTTCTTAAGGTTCCAGCCGATCCAGGCTATTAACTTTGCACTTCAACATCTCAATCAGACAGACGTCTCCCCATCGAATATCATCATCCTCAATGAGGGATCGAACTAGGATACAACTTGTCTGCTCCTCTCGAGGAATTAACTGAGCGATGATGTGAATGACTTCGTGCAGACACGCTCGGATTTCGAGTCGGCGGTTGTTACCCTCAAGACGATCGAGACGGGTTGTAGTGATCCTGACAGCCAACTCAGTACAAACTACCCGGGCTCGGATGGAGTCTTGAGGATATCTGTACGTGATCGTAGTTGAGGTAGTGGCGGAGACATGTCGTCCCGTTCAATCACAGAATTTGATCCACAACAATTGGAAGCCGGATCCGGGGATCGTCGCTTTCCAAACTCCAAATTCGTCGTCTACACCAGACTGGTAGATAGACTATCTTGTTCTTCGGAAGCGGAATTTGGTTACGAGGAGATGAGAAATACTCAGTTCATTAGGATACGCCGCAAGGGGAAAGCGGCAAGGACCAAGGTCATGAATCAGACGCTGAGGTCTACATGGAAAAGGCGCATGATGCCATCTGGATCATGCGGCAACTGTCATTCCTGCTCGCGCCAGCTCATTGAGCCTCTCAACAAGCAATGGACGGCAGACATAGGACTGGCCCTCGACGTCGTCGTCAGCAATTGTTGACTGAGCCGCGGGTATCTCTCCTTCTGTAGGAGCGTCTACTTCAATCATCCACCATCCTGAAGCTGGTCGAAGACGGTCCAACGACTGGCTCTCACCTTCTTCATGGTCCGCAACGCTACCTGTGGCTAGGATCCCAACTGAGCCAGCGATCATTTTGGTGTGGTAGGTTTGACCATTGTCATCCACTGTAACTGGAACAGAAGACACGCCGGACGGTATGTTGTCGGTGTCAATTCGATGGTAGAAGACGCCGTCGAGCTCACATCCAGCTGCTCGTCCTTGGAAGCACTGCAGGCTGACTGGCGGTTGGGCACATCCCTCATAGAGACTCTTTCCTTCCTCATTCCAGAAGCAGAACGCCGTGATCCATCCAGAAAGATAATAAGGTCCACTTCCTCCAGTCTGATGGGCTATCCTGCTCCAAAATTCCTTCACAGCCGGTGAGTCTGGCTGGTCGAATGTCTTGATGAAGTAGCGCACAATAGGCTTCAGCAGTTCTCCAAATTGCCCCGGCTCCGCTCCAAGGTTCTTGAGTTTCTCCAATCGTGTTTGAATGTCGATCCAATCCTCGCGTTCGCCAAGTAGGGTGACGGACGGTATACCACAGAGCAACGTCATCTTGTACGAGAAATATTTCTGCATCGCTCCCATCATCATGATGGCAGAGACGACTCGGTCCGTTTCTGTTGTCGTGCTGAAAGTTGGCATTATCCAAGCTCTGAGGTCCGGGTCTACGACATTTTTCTGGATTTCTTCAGTCATGCGCTGAGCCATCCCGCCAAAGTCGGCGGAGCACAGGCTTCCTATGCCCATGACTTCGAGCTCTTTTTGTCCTTCGTGCGACACGAAGAAATTTCGCAGCTCTTCTGCGTGGGCATTGACAAAGTATCCTGTCTGACAAAGAATCGCAGACCAAACGTCGTCCGGCCTGAGGGTAAGGTGATGATGATGGCTGTATGCATGGTACGCAGCATACACAAGGCCATTCTCGGAAGGCGAGATGTGATTTTGTTCCAGGAAGCTACGTGGGAACGAGCTCTGAACGACTCCCTTGCTTGCTTGAAAATACTGTTGACAAGATCCTTTGAGCAGATCCCTGTCCGATTCGGCTTTGGACGCCTCCCAAGGAACAGCTGGGTGGTCGGCAACCGCTATCGTAACAGGCATCCTCAGTCTTTGGTAACTGCAGGACCTAGGGAAAAGGCCGTACGACTGATGCTCGTTTATAAAGATTGAGATCGGTGTAGAGCTCTGTTCAACTAAAATTTGCGCAGGCTGATTACTGCAAGGCCCAAGGAAAAGAGCGAGCGGTTGATGCTCTTTGATAGAAACGGAAACCGGTGAACAGCTCGCCACCAGCTGAACGAGGAATTCGTGCGGGGCTGCACAGCCGAGTCTACGTATGCGCTGTGTTGCGACACATGTCAAGATGCTTCTTTCATCTCTCGATTCTAAAACCTTTCGCAAATGTGTTTCCAAAATTGACCACTCTGGGGTCACCAAAAATGTCGTTATCGATCATAAGATATCAACTCCACGGACCCTAGACCCGAAGATCATGATCGCTGGTCAGCCACCCATTTCGGACGAGGGTGGTATGTAGCGTAATGCATAATGAGACCAAATCAGATCCAAGTTCTAATGGCACGCTCTTCGTGAACGTGCAAGTATGCTACCTCCAAGAAGTGACACGATATCATGAACTTTTCACCTTTCGTGCATAAGGATGCCTTGCCACTACCCACCTGACGATCCGTCTGATCTGCACTTCTGATTCCTCAGGCCAACAGCATTTCTGTCCTACTCGAGAGCAATCCGCTGCGGCCTCCGGCGGAGCCGCCGAATCATCAAGCAAACCATTAGCAACGAAATGGTCGCAGCCAACGTCAACTCGAATCCACTGGTCATTGAGAGCCCAGTATTATCCGGGCACTTCGTTTGCATTGGTGAAGGAGACACAGCGTCCGCCTCTAAAAGCCGAAACTTGCCGCTAAGGTGACTGGTGGAAGGGACGTCGGTTGTGAGCCTCAGACGGAAGACAGAGTCTGTCTCAATATCTGTCGGAAGTGTCCAGCGGTAAATTATTACGCCGACGAAGTAGTACTTGCATGAAGTGTTGAGTCACGGGATGGCTATCGAATGATTACCCTGTCTACCGAATGGTGCGCCGCCTTTCCAGAAGGCAGAAGAGTTGGTGGGTGCTGTGGTCGTCGCTCAATATGCTTGTGCGGCGGTACGTCGAGGGGAAGGCGGAGACGGACGCATCAACTCACGCAGGGCCATTGAAATGTCATCTAAACTCACGATATCGACGTAGAACTGGGTGGATTTGCTGAAAGGCCGCTCGAACGGATGACCTGGCTGCGGCCCGGCTTGAGGATTGCCTTTGAAGTAAATTCATGAGCTCTCTACCATGCTTCCCGGCTCGTAGTTTTCGAGGTCGATGACTCTGGCGCCGTGAAAGTGTCGCACTTTTCCGCGATGTCGATTGACAAATGCGACGATGACATGACTGTTCCAACAAGAAGCAAAAGAGGGTTCCAGCGGGCGATGTTTGAATTAGAGGGTAGATGTCAAGTGTATAACAACAAGCCCGCCGGTGGAATGTACATCTTTCGCTATGCGAAACGGCGAGTTGAGCAGCTAACGGCTTACGAACACATGATCTGCCCTCAGCGTATTTGATTGCCTGATCCCGGCGGCACGCTGGTGCCCCTGCCAGCCCATCTCGCGTAAACGCGCGGCTACATGCGTGACCAACGGCACAAAGTGGTCTTCTGTCGGGTTGGCTTGATTGTGATTTTGAGCATCTATGCGCCAGTCGCAAACAGCCGGTGGCAATAGTCCTTAACACTTTGGTGAGTTGGCAGTTCCAATCGCCTAAAGTGAGCTATACAAGTGACATGTGGCGCACGCGCACTCACCTCACCTCTCAAACGAAGTGAAGCGGCGGCCTCCTCCCGCTCTTGCAGCCTCAGGCCTGCGCCAAGCCCCGCGCTCCCGTCAGCCGCGCGACGCCTCTATAAAGTCCAGCTCCCAGCTTCGATCTACCCTCCTTTCTTCTCTTCATACTTACCTTGCGACGTCGGGAGCGATCACGAAGGCTCCTTAGGCTAGCAGAGTCTCCTGCATTGCACAGCGCGGCGAGACTCTGCTACAAGTTGGTTTCGGCCACCTTGGTCGTGCAATTTTTGATGGTCACCATATGCGAAAGCAAACACTTTCATCAGATTGTTCATGGTCGCTGAGACCATGGGCCTGGAGAAGGTTGTTTTGACAGTCGGACAAGTGAAAGTCCAGGCAATGATGGTATCCAGTGACTTTGTTCATGAGCCTTTGTTTTTGGAGTACCTGCCCCATCTGTCTTGCTTGCCCTGATGCTGATGCTGAGCTGTCCTGGTTCGCACTTTCACTCAACCGCCTCTAAACCTGCATCGTGCTCATCAGCAGCTGCTTCGTAGTACAGACATATTGTGGCAGGGCAAACACTTCATCGTTGATCGCGCTTTCCAGAAACTCAACATAAGGTAGCTCCAATTCTCGAGACCCTCGAAGCTTCTAACTTCTCCACTGTAAACAAACCCTATCCTCACGACCATCACCGCCGCCATGCTATCCCTCCCCCTCATACCGCCGCAAGACGACCACTCAGCCTTACTCGGCAGCTCATGGCGCCCACGCGCCGACTCCCCACCGCCCTTAAACCCCCAAACCGCCGCGCAACACCCCCAACAACACCGCCAGAACCGCCAGCTTCGCGATGATGAGAAACGGCAACAGCAAGCACGCAGCCCGCTGGCGCTGCTCGCCGCCGACGAAGCCGCCATAGCCCAGCGCAAAGCCGCGATCCGTAATTTTGGCGCGTACTGGATCCGACCGCCGGGCATCCCCAAGACGCTGCAGGCCATGAACGAGGAGGAGCAGGAACGCCGCGAGCAGGAAGAGATTGAGCGCCGCGAGCGCGGCATGCTGGACATGCAGGCGCAGCAGCAGCTGGCGGAAGCGCAGCAGCGGGGCGCAGAGGCTATGGCTGAGCAGGAGGATCCCGATGCGCCGGAGGAGAGGGATCTGGACGATGATATTCCTGAGGCGGAGATTACGGGGGATGTTACGGGGGATGTTACGGGAGATATTACGGGAGTCACGGATGATGTTACGGCGGAAGATACATTCAATGAAGAGAGTATGATGGAGGGTAGTATGCTGCAGCAGGAGCAGTATGCTGAGATGGAGGAGGCGGAGCTTACTGGCATTGCTCAGGAGGAGGAGGATATGGGGATTGAGGGCGACGAGGAAGAAGAAAGGGATTTGGACGACGATGTGCCGGACGCAGGCAGCTATCAGCACACGGACACTGAGGAGGAAGACTCGAGTTCGAGCTCGGAGGAAGAGAGCTCGGAAGTGCAGGACTCTTTCGCGCAGCAGAGTGCAAGGCGGTCGGCGAGAGTGTCGGCACAGCGGCAGCAGCAGCAGCAGCAGCAGCTTTCCATTCAGACTCCGATTATGGGAAGCCTCCAAGAGAGGATGAGAGCGCAGGTTGGTGCTGCGGACAGTCTACCAAGGAGTCCAGGAAGCGTCAATCTCTCGAGCTCGATTCTGGAGAGCTCTTTCATCGGCAGCAGCCCCATGGTGCAGCGCGGAAACCAAGGGCCACGAGCGAGAGGTGGCGCGAATAGACGTGGGAGACTGAGTTGAGATACTCATTTACGGCAGACTACCAGCAGCTGCTGAGAACAATTCGATGACAATCAATACGACTGAACGAGACCACGAACCACCATAGATGCCTAGCTGGCATCTGTGGAAACCCTTTGCATTCGGTCAAGGAGAGCTTACAGGCACCCGGCAGCAGGCGCATCAGGAATCAGTCTCGTGGTTGTTCTCTCGAAGTGCGCTACCCTCCCGTGTCTGCACTTGCAATACGCTTTCCATGCTCGACACGTCGGCCTTAAATCTCTTTGTCGAATCATCCTAATGATCTAGCTGACAAAATCCGAGCATTGGCCCCGTCAAATGAGGAGGTGCCGGCATAAAGTCGGTACTTGCAGAGTCCTCGCGATTACTCTGAAGAGGGGTCGGGCAATGGACTGTGTATCGATTTCGTTGACCTGCACTGGCAGTCATCGGCCGGGCAGACTTCGCGTCGTCGATGTCGAGTAATGTTCGTCTTGCGCCAACACCTCGGACGCATCTCCGCACATCAATTCCTGTTGCCCGGTTCAGGGGTAGCATGAAGATCTTCGGGCCGCCGAACGGCTGTGCTTCGCGAGCGGCTGATACTTGTGACGAAACATCATTCAACTTCATGGCAGTATGCGAACGCTTATTTCCAGAAGCCATACGCACCCACCTGACACATGTTCCCAAAGCTGAAGTTTTCGACTGCAACGGTTTGGACCCGTACTTTACAGCGATTTGACTGCCACACATGAGTCGTGAGCTTTTCGGGCCGCGAGTCAGTCAATCCGCTACCAACACTTAAATGGAGTAGCGGTGCACCTACAATCTCAAGATCGACGCTGTCAACGTCCACTGAGACAGCGTGAAATGGCTTAGTGTGAAGAAGCATGGTTGGAAAATCGTACATAAGCACAGGTTTCGTCGGCATCCCCAGGGTTTGAGAGGTAGGGCTCTTTTCGCTAATCCTGGTCGTTCTTTACCCACGCTCTTTATACATAATGTTGGTTTCTCTAATTGTGTGCTTTCTAAGTGCCAAGGCTTTTTCTGCTCCGCTGCTCGATGGCAGATTGAACGTCTCGTTGCTCGAAGGTCCCTCAGTCACCATTGATGACGGTACCATCCAAGGCGCTTCGTTTTTAGGCGTGGATTCTTTCAAAGGCATTCCCTTCGCTCAGCCACCGACTGGAAGTCTTCGCCTGAAGCCACCGCAGCCTCTCAATTCTTCCTACGGCACGATCTCAGCCGTCGGCATACCAGCGGCCTGCCCTCAATTTTACACACAAGTCCAGTCCAAGAACCTGCTCTCCAATGTGCTTGGGACGTTGTTGAACACCCCTCTTTTGCAACAGGTCACAAGCCAGGATGAGGACTGTCTGACGCTCGACGTGCAGCGTCCCTCTGACGTTGATTCTTCGTCGAAACTCCCTGTCTTAGTCTGGATCTATGGTGGTGGATTCGAGTTTGGTGCTACTCAGCTGTACGATGGCGCAAGCATTGTTCAGAGATCTAAGACGAACGATGAGCCGATCGTTTACGTGGCCATCAACTACAGGTATGGATCAGTAGGTCGATATGCAGAATTGCACCCAGACACTGACGCTTCCTGACAGACTTGGTGCCCACGGTTTCCTTGCCGGCGAGCAGCTGACAGCCGAAGGATCGACCAACCTGGGTCTTCGTGACCAACGCCTCGCACTTCAGTGGGTGGCTGATAACATAGAGGCCTTTGGCGGAGATCCGGATAAGGTCACAATCTGGGGCGAGTCCGCGGGAGCCATCTCTGTGATGGACCACACCATCATCAACGGCGGCGACAACACGTACAAGGGCAAGCCCCTTTTCCGCGCTGGAATCATGAACTCGGGCTCCGTCCTGCCATCGCAGCCAGTGACCGCTCCCAAGGCACAAGCGATCTACGACGAAGTCGTCGAGAACGCTGGCTGCACCGGTAAAGACTCCCTTTCTTGCCTGCGAGGTCTTAGCTCGAATGACTTCTTGAGAGCGTCGACTTCAGTCCCGGGCCTGTTCGGGTACCAGTCTCTCGACCTCTCCTACCTGCCTCGCCCAGACACGAACGACAACTTTTTCCCTGAATCTGCCGAGATTCCCTTGAAAGAAGGCAGATACTTCAAGATGCCGGTCATCATCGGCGACCAAGAAGACGAAGGCACGCTCTTCAGCCTTGCCACGCTCAACCTCACCACCAACGACGACCTCGCCACCTATCTGACCGGCTTCTTCAACTCCGACGCGAGCGAATACGCAGCAGACAAAGCGAAAGTCGAAACGCTGCTCGCCGAGTACCCCGACAAGCCACTCGAGGGCCAGCCCGCCGGCTCGCCCTTCCACACCGGCGCGCTCAACAACATCTACCCGCAGTTCAAGCGCCTCGCGGCCTTCCTCGGCGATGTCCCTTTCACGCTCGCGCGCCGCGTCTACCTCGAGCATGTTGCCTCAGAGATGCCCGCGTGGTCGTGCATCGCCACGTACCTCCACGGCACGCCTGTGCTGGGCACGTTCCATGGCAGCGACTTGTTGCACAGCTTCGGCATCTTGCCCGGCTTGTTGCTGCCGACGCGCACGACTCAGAACTACTACCTCAACTTCGTCAACCATCTGGACCCGAACAAGGGGAAGCAAGAGTCTTACTTAGTCGACTGGCCGCAGTGGGAGAGCGAGTCGAGGCAGGTGGCGGAGTTTGGCGCGCTGGAGAACGGGCTGCTGAACGACACGTTCAGGCAGGGTGCGGCGGACGTTCTGGCCGAGAACCTGTCTGGGTACAGGATCTGAAGAGCGAATGCTTTTGCAGAATATGTCGGAGGGAGAAATGTGCTGGTGACACTGTCCATGTAGATTGTTCATATATGAGGGAGGTATAGACGGAGACTGAGAGGACTTGCAAAGGAAACCAGGCGCGTGCTGTGTTCGCGATGTGCCTTTCATCTAGCTCGAAATAGTTGAAACGTTGCTGCGGTGAGCTTACATGAAATCAGTAGAGCTCATGCGACGCACTTCGAGACGCAAATGACAAGCTACGCTGGGCTCGAGACAGCACTTCTCTTCTGTACCTTGTTGCTTTCTCGCTCAAAAGGTTGAGATCGTCCGACGAAAAATGTTTGGGATCGAGAGCTTGGACATGACTTAACATGTCTTTGGCGGCGCACACGTGTCATCGAATTTGATCATCGGGCAGGCAAGCATAACGTGTACGTCGTTGTACTTGCTGAAATGTATAGTTTACACCTGTTTCATGCTCTTACAGACGCGCCATTAAACGCCGCGCGATGCTGCATTCCCATTTCCCATCCAGCAATTTCGTCAGCCTCGCGATCATGAATCATCAACCTCCATGCCCTCTCCGCCGGCAGCCGGCTCCTGCTCCTTGTTCTCGAATGTCGTTTCCAGAAATTCGGCAATGTCCTGACCCTCATAAAGCTTGAAGTCCTCGCCGATCCCGCTAATGCCCAAGCTCGTGTTGTCGACCGTCAGCCCCTTGTCCTGTGCCAGGCTTTCCTTCAACGAGCGCAGTGCGTGCCGGATCAGCTCCTCGCGCGAGCTGCCCTCAAACTCGTCCAGATTCCGCTCCAGGTAGGTTCGCGCCATCTGGCTGCGCGCGCCAATACCGCACGCCACCATCTCTTGCGTCACGCCGCTGGGCTGGAACTCGAAGAGGTGGGGTCCCCGCGCGTCCACGCCAGCGATCAGCAGGCCTACACCGTAGGGTCGGCGTCCGTATTGCTGAGTGTTGGTCTGCGCACGGTCGGCGATGCGCGAGGTGATGTCGGAGAGGAGGATGGGGCGGTCGTATGTCAGGCGCGAGGAGAGGGATTGCTGGCGCATGAAGTTGGAGAGGACGCGAGCGTCGGAGGCGAGACCGGCGAGGGCAACGCCATAGTGCGTGTCGATAGGGATGACTTTCTTCTGGTAGGAGGAGAGCTCTTCTGCGTTACGCTGAAAGTGGGCGTTAGACGAGCGAGCTGGCGTAGAGGTGTGATCGATGGTGGCTTACCTTTATGGCGGCGAGGACGGCGTGGGTTTTGCTAACGATACCGACGACGACGGAACCCTGCTTCACAGCTTCTTGGGCATATTCGACCTGGAAGATGCGGCCTTGAGGGGAGCTACGGCGGTTGTCAGCCACTAATCTGAGGAGTATAGCCCAATGTAAAGGCGGGCTCACAATGTGACGGAGTCGTTGTCGTAGTTGTTTCTGAACATCTTGCCAGATGATGTGTATCAAGGTCTTGAGACAGGGGTTATCTGCAAAAGAAACAACAAAGCCAGATGAAGGAGTCGTGAAGGTGTGGGTACGGTGGTGGTGTTTGTAATGGTGGTGCTCTGGGCTTCTGTGCTCGTCCAGGCGGCCAGTCGACGCGAATGATGAGGTCGCTCCAAACGCCGCAGCCAGCACCGCAGGCCCAAGCTCCGACTCGACGGCTACTGCCGCTGCTGCTCTCCAGCCTCGCGCCCGCTTGCGCCGACGTCAAGGCCGCAGCTCGCGCGACCAACATCCGTGTACGTTCACTTACGACCGCTGCCAACTGCGATAAGTACGACACCAATCCTGCAGCCTCAAGACAGTCGCAACCATGGCCGGCGTCAAGACGATCATCGTCCTCTCATTCGTACGCGCCAACGTCACTGCCGCCTATCGCAGCCTCGCTGACCTGGTATAACCACTCTAGATCCTGGCCATCGGCTTCATCCTCGTCATCCTCTCCTCTGCCCTCTACCACAACTACCTTACCCTGCTTGTTGTCGCGACATACGTCCTCGCTCCCGTGCCCAACTGGATATGCAGCAAAGCGCAGAACAACGATGATTTCATGGATTCGGGAAGCAGCAGCGTGGTGGAATTGGGACGGTTCTTGACGGGGTTCTTCGTGGTAATGGGAATAGGTACGTGGGAGCGCATACCTTGCACGTGCAGCGTCGGAAGGATTTCTGCGTCGCGGTCGGTCCACTAACCCCATAATCACAGCACTCCCAGTCGTACTGGCACACACTGAACAGATCAGGATTGAGGCAATGGTAATGAGCATTGTCGGCGGCCTGCTCATCTACAGCACGATCATAAGCTTCACCATGTTCTTCCGAGAACAGGAGGAGTTCTGATTCTGTTTCCCGGAAGCGCTTCGATTTGAAGGACCTCGAACGTTTCGGACCTAATGTGGCGCGCCCCATATCATTTGCAAGACTAGAAGCATTTTGTACAGCTATGCAACCTCGTTATTCTCGTTCAGACTTGCCTAGCCGAGTATTTCCAACCTGATTTGTCATAAACGGCACCGGCTCCCACAATTAATCTTCGATCTACTCTGAGCCATCTCGCTCAACCTGATCCAGCGACATCCAACGCAATGAAAAGCAGCTAGCAAACATCTCTAACCCGTTTGACCCGCGACAATCCTCCAGCAACCGCAATTCGAACCCTCTCCATCATCTTCAAAACCGCTCAATCCCCATCACTCGACGAACTCTCACTCCCATCCCCACCACCCTCCCCATCCGTCTCATACTCATCCCCACTCGCACTCTCCTCATCTCCCGTCACCGACCCACATCTCGCCTCCCTCGCCTCATTGACCCAAATCCTCATCTCCTTTCCCACCTTGACCTCACACCTCCGAACCTCCTCCCTAACCGGCAAACACCAAAACTCGCCGTCCTCCCCACTCTCGTCCGCCACCCACGTAAAACACGGCCTCCCGAGCGCCACACACTCCCCGCACGCAAAGAACCCCTCGTCGCCCTCGTGCCACACCGTCCGCTGCTTCGCCAGCTTGCTCGAGACGCAGAAGCGGCGCCCGCGATGGGCTGGTTTCTGGAACTCCCAAGCCCAGTCGGCGCCCGCGGCGTCTTCCCAGGTGCCTTGCAGGCGGCGCAGCAGGTGCCAGAAGGCTGACATGGCGTCCGAGAGCTCCGTGGAGGCGTGGTAAGTGTATTCGGTTTTGGCGGCGTTGGTGTACGAAATGATGAATCTGAAGGTGAAGGGGGTGAACTCGGCGTATTGGGAGCGGGGGCCGGGGGTTTGGGTTGGTTCTGGGGAAGGGTTGGAAGGGTCGGACTCGAGGGTTGGGTCCGGGGTCGCGTTGGGTTCTTCGAGGGCGCGAAATAAGCTCTCTTGCGGCACCGGATGCACATTGTTTGCGGGGAATCTACGAGGGAGTTCAGGGTTGGGGTCGGGCTTGATGAGAATCGGTGGGGTGGTGCGCTTTGAAGGTTCGAGTCGAGTCTTCTTTGCAGCAGTCGAGCTTGCGTCGAGGCATTGGGGGTCCTCGTTTATTGTCGAGAGGCGTTTGCGTTTCTGTCCAACTGGGGGCTGTGGTCTCCCACGGGGTAGGGTAACGCCGTTCGGGTTTCTCTTCTCGATCTTGACCTTGATCTGCCTAAACGCCTTGTAGGTCAGCATTCACTGCTCGATCCATTCTACAGACTCACACCTACTCAGGAATCTCGTCGTCATCGCTGCTATGGGAAAAGGCCGCGCGCCTGTTGGACGTTACGTGGTTGCCAGAATCAAGGCTTTTAAGCTGCCCCAACTCAACTCTCAGCTGATCAACGCGTTCCTCAGCCTTCTCGAGCTCTCGCGCTACTTTTGTAGCGCGGCGGCGGTCGGTGGCGTTCATCTCTGCTCCGATTTGCCTAGGAATCTGCGATAATGGGATTGTTTGCAGTAGATGCACCGAGCGCAGCGGGTTAAAAGACTCTTGAGCGATTGACAGCTGTGCGTTGTTGACAGGGCAGTGTCGGAGTCGACCTTGATGCGTTGATGCTCTTACTTCGTGTTGTTGACTGGTGTTGTGACCCTGTTGCGCATTCAAGCGACAAAATCAAAAACGCTTACAGTGTCCTATTAGGGCACTGAAGTGCTCGCGAGGTGCTCGCGAAGAGATCAAGTGGTCGAGTGGGTGTGAGACATAAACATCTATGGATGTGGTGGTTCACGTGTTTGTTTTCGTCTCTTCACTTGCAAATCCTCACTTGCGAGGGGGCGGGAGAACATGTGATCGTGCGCTTATTTTTGTTGACTGTTGGCACTTCTATAGCCGGGAGGGCGGTGCGGGCCTTTTGACGCCAGAAAGGAGGGCAAAAAGTGAAAAGGAAGGGTGATGCTTTCGAAAGGGGGTGCGTTTGTGGTAGCGAGGTGTGATAATAGTACTACGAGCGACTCGACGTCTCAGCAAAATCCCTCCCACCGACAAGATCGCAGTCATTAATGCGTCAGTCTACTCTTGACCCCAGCAGGCAGCCTGTCCATTGCCATTCTGACGCTCTGCTCAGCCTGCATAGCACCATTCATGTCGCCGTTGCGCATCAGGACGTCCCTGTACATACCGTCTCCAACGCTCACCCAAAGAGGGTCTTGCGTCTTGCGAGCCAACGTCCTCCCTGCGCTTGCGCTGTTGACCGCCTGCTTCCCCACGATGCCGTCGAAGAACTGAGCAGTCATTGTGTTCATGATGATGGTCAGTATGCGGCAGTTCTTAACCGCCTGGGCGGGGTGCAGGGCAGCTTGGAGGCATTGCTTGATCTTGATTATGGTCATGCCAGGATCTGGATCATGGGCACGCAGGACGTGGTAGGCGGAAACGATAGCCTTGTTGGGGTTTGATTCGCAGTAAGGACCTAGATCGGCCAGAGTCTGTTCAGCAGCTGCAGGGTCTCCGGACATGTTTCGAAGAATTGCGATGCTGTTTAGACCTGAGAGTGCTTGGAGATCTTTGATGGCGGTGACGGTCTTGCCTTGGTTGGGCTTCATTGATAGTTCGGGAGACTGGTAAGACTGAAGGGCCGCCAACTCCTCACCCATGGCTTGCTTGCAAACCGCGGTTAGGTACTTCATAGAGCATATCATATGTCCATCCTGGACCTGTGGCTTTCTTGCAATATCTGAGCGGAGGGATTCGATGGCTTGCAACGCTGTTGGCCAGGCTGCACGACCACAGTATGCATAAATCTGCAGTAGCTTCATGGAGCAAGCAATTCGATACTGCAGGTCGTTGATGGACTCCGCAGTCCTGACAGCCATTGAGGAGGCGTCAGCGACTGGTCGATTCAGCTTCAAGCCCTCTATCAAGATATGCTCGCCACGCTTATCCTCAGCATTCGAGTTCATCTTTGAGAAAGCGCCGAGCATATACCCTATCATGTACAGCTGACTCCTAGAAAGCCACATGAATGCAAGCGCTATCTCGCCAGTTGGAGACTTCTGAAAAATGCCTCCTGTATCAGCTTCGACGTCGCTGCGGCATGGAACACCGAGTGGGAGAAGGAAGCTACCATCAGCAGACCAGCCGGTCGTCTTGGATTTAGCGTCAAGGTTTTCGTGAAATTGATTCAGTTTTTGCGCAGTCTGATCCGCTGGGCTCGATTGCATGAAGGCGCAGGCGAGATCGAGCAAATACATTGTAGCCTGGAGCTGAGGTAATTCGCCCATTATCGGTCCTAGCTGATGCGTGCGTGCCGAAGCCAGCGAGCGTGACGCCAAGTCAACAGCCATAGGATCGCCAGATTGCAGATGGACCAGAGCATCCAGAGTCGCGACGGCAACCTGAACACCCACGTGACCATGAGATTCCGCGCGTCCGCCCAGAGCCGAAAGATGTCGCAAAATAGTTGATATATCGGACTTTCGATTTGATTGCACGCCTAAAGATACGCGCAAGAGTTTCACAGCGTAGATCCAGGCTGTGTTGTTCATTGCTTCAACTTCCTGGATAAGCTTCTCCAGCGACTTGATTGCAGCCGTTGGGTTGGTCTTGTACATAACACGAACCAGGAGATGTTGCATGGCGTACTTTGTGTCAGTCAGCCTGTTGCGCTCGCAGAATGCAACGCCTTTGCCGAGAGATTCTTCGGCGGCGATAGTGTTTTCGGTCTCTTCAAAGAGAAGAATTGCAAATCTCAATCGAATCCTGGCTTCTTTCCGTGCGTCCTGTGGCCGATAGTTGACAATTACAGACTCAAGACAGCCAAGAGCAGTAGCCATCAATTGGTGATACTGTTCTAAGTCCTTCTCCGTTGCATCGGGAGAGCAAAGATGGCCACTCATTGAATGCGCCGCTTGAACATATTCCTCGGATAAAGAAAGTAACACAGATTGATAGTCGACGTCGGGAGAAGGGGTCGGAGGTACGACTTGCGAAGAGGCTAATTCTGTCAAAGGCGAAGACTCGGGAGGCTGGGGTATTTGCACATATGCGCCTTTGAGTGGGGGATTCTGCCGTTGTGGATGATTTACAGGAATCGGCTTGCCTTCATTCGAGCGCCTTCTCTTCGGCGTACGGTCTTGATGCGTTGATGGCATTGTTTCGGGGTGGTACGAAGGTATTTGTACATGTGTCAGGACCCGCGCGTTGGGTGTGGACTGGGGATGCGGAACGGAATGTGACGTCCTTTGGGGTGTTTGCGCAAAGCTGGCTGATGACTGCTGCGTTGATCGATCTGCTCCTTGAGATGAATAGGTTTGCTGCTGGCCAGCCGTCTGAGATGGCTTTCGTTGATGTTGCTGGCCTTGTTGCTGAAATGACTGCGAGGTACGTTGGCTGCTCGTCGGCGCGACATGCGTTGCTCTTGATGGTACGCCTTGCTGCACCTGTACACGCGGCGAAGGTTGAGAAGGTTGTGGTTGCGATGGGATTATCGGCTGCTGAATTGGTCTGGGTTGGTTGCCCGCTGAGTGGGCAGGGAGTCCAAGGTTCTGGTGGGTGGCGAGCACTGGCGATGAACCACTAGGCTGTCTTGAGCGGTTTTGACTCGGAACGAATGGCTGCCCATTCATTGGCAGTGAATGAGGTTGAGCTTGGCCATATGAGGGCTGATAGAGATTCGCATAATTCGATCCTTGGGGTGTGGACTGCCAGAATTGCTGACTGGCAGGGTCGTGAAGCTGCCCAGAAGCAAATTGCTGCAGCGGAGATGGCTGCTGGTATTGTTGCGGTTGGCGACTAGGGACCTGGTGGTTTTGGTGGCCTGGGTGCTGCGTTGGTGGCGGGACGAATTGCTGTGGGTGGTACTGGTAAGCAGCATGGGGTTGTTGCCAGGAGTTGTGTTGGCTCTGCTGAAAGTGATGTTGCTCCTGAGGCACTGGTACGGAAGGAGCGCCCATAGTCTGCTGCTGCTGCTGCTGCTGCATTGAAAAGGCAGCCTGAGTCTGGTGGCCAGGCGCATGCGACATGCCCGACTGGCCGTAGGCAGCATACTCGCCATACTGCCCGTAGCCGGCCTGCTGGTAGGCGTCGAAGGGTGGCGGCATTGGCGCGAGGTGCTCCCGCAAATAGACCGCGCCCTTAGAGCTGTCGTTTGCGCGGCTTCATATATCTCTCACACCTCGCATCGACCTGTTCACTTCACGTCTTGCCGACGTTGGCGAGGCGGCGCGCGCGCGCACCTCGCGTTGTGCAAGCCACACTGTGGCGCAAGCCGAGGCCAAAAAGTTCGAGACTGCTCGCCCAAATTTCCATGCATCGCACGTCGCATTGCCTTTCTTGTTTTCTCTCCTCACACTCGCACACCATTCCTCGGTCTCGACAGTCTCCTCCATAATGGCTCCCGCACCGACCACAAAAAGCAACAAGGCGCCCATGAGGACCGGCAAAAGCGGCCCTTCCAAGAGCACCGGAGGTTCCAAAGCCGGCCCCAAAGCCGCATCCGCGGGAGTGAAGAAGAGCAAGAAGCCGCAGGGTCGTGTCAGCGGCGAGCAGGTCAAGTCCAAGTCGGCCGACAGTCGCAAGGATGCCAACAAGAAAAAGCAGAAGGTGTACACTGCCAAGGAGCTCGGTATTCCCGAGTTGAACGGCATCAGGCCGGAGGGAGTTTCGAAGCCGCCAAACATGAAGAAGGGCAAGAACTTCGTCGATGATAACGAGGGCATGAACGCGATCATGGCCATGGTCATGGCTGAGAAGGAGGGTAACATTGAGAGCAAAATGCAGAAAGCGAGGCATTTGGAGCAGTTGAGGGAGGCGAAGAAGGCCGAGGCGGAGAAGAGGGCGCAGAGCAAGAAGGCGACATTTGAGGACAGGAAGAAGGGCATCAAAGAGTCGGAGAAGAAGAAACGATCCGATGGCGACGGCTCAGCTGTAGAGTCCCGCAAGTCGATGAAGAACGGCTACTTTGCAGGCTTCGGCGATGATGCGCCGCCCAAAGATGCGAAGAAGTCTAAGAAGCGCGTGAGCTTCGGTTGATTGTTGACGGGCGTTGGAAATCTATGGTCTATTTTCTTTCGGAGCTTCTATCGCCTATTGAGGCGTTCTAATCATTACTGGTCACTACCGGCGACGTGCGCCTTCCTGCGCATCGGATCGAATGCGAAGGGAGTCTTGTGCCCTCCCATGGGCCCTTTGCCTGGCATCTTCGGCGGCTCTATCTTGTCAAAGTCCACATCCCTCGCCATCGCATTGAAGAAATTCACCGCCTACTTCGAAGTCAACTCCAGCTCTCTGTGGCCTGAAAAGGATTCACTCACCGGCTTTGCGTGCCACCTGCCACCTCCAAGCTCAAACCAGCTCAAGTGACCACCACCGCTCGTCGCGCACATGACAACCCAAGGTGTTTGCCTGATCTCCTCGTACGGCACCGCCTCATCGCACGCAATCGGGTCGTCTCTTGCATGCAGACACATCGTCGGCACCCGGATCCCGAACAAGCTGTCCGCGCTTGTCGCGTCTCTGTAGTACGCACCCTCCGTCGGATAACCCCACGTCGCGCACTGTACCTCGCGGTCGAACTCGTGCAGGTATTTGATCGAATGGATCTTCTCGGGCGACAGCGCTTTGTTCTGCGAGATCTGCTCGACGTGCGTGTCGTAGAGCGCGCGCATGGATTTACCCATGGCCTTGCTGTAGACGTTCATTCCGATCCAGGTGCGCTGCAACGAGAGCGAGGCGACCTCGAGCTTCCACGGATTGGAGATGACGAGGGCGGCGGAAAGGGGACACGCGTCTCCCTCTTCTCCTAGATACTAGAAACACAGAAAGAAAAGCCCGAATCAACAAATTGAAGCTCTCAGACGGAATCTCATACATTTCACCTCTACGGAAGAGCAGAGAAGGACGGGGCAAGGTACCTACAGTCGTAAGGATGTTCGCGCCCAGCGAGAAGCCCACGCCAAAGATGCGCCTGCGCGGCCAGCGCTCGCGCGCCCACTTCACCACCTGCCGCACGTCCCACGTCGCCCGCGCGTTGTACAGCATGCTGTTCGTGATCTTGCTGCCCGCGCACCCGCGCGAGTTGACCACCAGCGCCTCCCACTCGCCGCCGCTCAGCCCGCCAGCTTTGGCGCCCGCCGCGCTCGGCGCCACCAGCGGCGCCAGCACATGCCGCAGGTACGTCTCGTAGCTGCCGCCGCTGAGCCCGTGCAGGCACACCAGCAGCGGCTTGTCGTCGTCGGCGCCGAGGGCCGCGAACTCCTCGTCCGTGAAGTACGTCGTACGCGGTGGGAGGTAGTGGTGGCCGACGCCAACGGGGTCAGTGGTGGGGCCTTGGTCGCGCGCGAGGTTGCCTTCGGCGTCTTTCTCGAGCGAGGCGGGCGGCGGGGCGGCGGTGACGAAGTCGACGGTGAAGTGGCCTGGGAAAGTGTCTTGCGAGGCGGCGAAGGTGCGGCGTTTGTAGTGGATAGGCGGGCCATCGAACTTCATCGCTGTCCAGGCTGTCTGGAAGTGCCCGTTGGGCAGGAAGGGGTTCAGGTTGCAGGCGGGCACGGCATCTTTGATCAGCTCGGGGAGCGCTCTGGAGGGGCCGGATTTCGTGGGGAGGGTGAGGGGTTCGTCGCTGTGTGTGTAGTCTATCGAACAAGCGCCGGGAAAGTATAAAAATGCCATATTGAAAGAGTGTATGTCGATGAAAAGAGAGAGGGAGGTGTGGTGGTCTATTTCACATGGGAGTAAACGTCGAACAGCTGGCTGCGCAATCGATGGCGCGGGACTGCACGTGGGAACAGGAAGTAGCCCCGGCGTGCCGAGGTTGCATTGACCTTGTGCAACACTTTACGGCCGTTAATACATTTTGACAAGTCCGAATGGACTGCTGTATGGGTAGATGAAAGAAGAAAGAGAATTGTTCTAGTCTCGGAAGCCCTCAGACACACAGGCGTTCCTGGTAAACATTTTCATGTGATTGTGAGGTGCGGCAGCGATCTCGCATACGTCAGAAGGCTGCTGCCACGACGGGCGCAGCCGCAGAGCCGCACCGACAGCTCCAGCCTCACCTCGAGCTTGCGACCAAGGCAGCGCACATCACCTCACGCGACAGCCGGCTACCAACTCTGCAACACGTTGCGACCATCATCCTACCGACAACAGGTACTCGCGATCATCTATGGAAGGCGAACGACTCTTCCGTTTCCCCAAGCCGCAATGGCTCAACAGCGCGAACACGCGCACCGCAGGCGTCTACCTGGCTGGTGGTCTGGTATGTTGCCAATATCTCAATCGACAGCGGGACATATACTGACAATTGCCTCACATAGTTCTCGATCGCACTCTTCATCCTGATCGATGCCGCCAGCTACTCCAAATCTCCCCTCAACGGCTCGACCTTCCACATCACCTTCGTCGACTGGATCCCCGCAATCTTCTCCGCCCTCGGCATGCTGGTCATCAACAGCATAGATAAGACGCGCCTTTCGGGCGATGGATTTAGCTACAGTGGTGACGGTGTGGCATGGAAGGCGAGAGTGGTGCTGTTCATGGGATTTGCCGCCATGGCTGGGGGTCTCGCTGGGGGTGTTTGCGTGCTGGTGCTGAAGTACATCGTTGCGGATGCCAGCTGGCCGACGGCTTGGATGGGTGTGGCTAATGTCGTTACGAATGGCTTGGTCATGCTGAGGTAAGTCTCAAAGTGAACAAATCATGTCAAGGTGAACCTGTGCTAATGGTTTCACTTCACAGCTCCGTCATCCTTTGGGTGAGCCAGAACATGGAGGATGACTACACCTACAACCTTGCCTTGTGATGGATACGAATGCCTCATCTCTGTGCAATGCCATTTACCGTACAGTGTACACTGACCAAATTGTTGCGAATTCGATCTCTTCACGTGCTCATCTTTCCCCTGGATCACATGCTTGTGTAAGTGAACAGTGTAAGCTATCGCGAGTTCTGACGTTTGCCATGCGCGAGTGAACCTCATTCAGCTTCAATTGCGCCAAAGCTGGCGCACCTCCTCGCCCAAAAAGTCCTGTCGCTCTCCTCATAACCTCAACAACACCTACAACACAGCAACCAGATCAAAACCAACCACCTAACATACCCTACCTCTCCCAACCACAATATCGTCGCGCTATCAGCACCACACAATACTCGAGCCAAACAACTCACCATAACACAGATATTCTACGCCACCAACCACAAAACCCGCACCATGGCCTCCCATACCACCTCCCCCAACCCCCTCTCCGAATCCCCCGACTCTCCCGAACGCCACGCCCTCACCCCAACACAGCCCTCGAGCATCCGCCACGAACCGCTCTATCCCCTTCCGCCCATCGAGCCCGCCCCTTCCAACGCCCTCTACAACGCCAACATCAGAATCGCCGCGCTGCAGGAACGACTCGCAACCTCCGAACGCCACGCACGCGAGCTCGGCGCCACCGCCGCCCAAGACGCCGCGCGCCTCGAATACGCACTGCGCTGCTCGCGCGCGCGCGAGGCCCAGCTCGAGCACGACGTCACCTACCTCTCCACCGAGGTCGAGAAAGCCAACGAGTACAACCGCGAGCTGAATTCGCACATTAGGTTCTTTCACGTAATTTCGCAGCAGCAGACGATCGCGGCACAGCAGATGCAGGAGCAGCGGATGCAGGAGCAGCAGATGCACGAGCAGCAGTTGAGGGCCCTGCAGGAACAGGAGCCCGAGGGCCAGGAGCCCGAGGGCGAGAGCCAGAAGGGGAGCCAGACAGCCATCTCAACGCCGAAGCCGGCGCCGGCGCAGGCGGCGGATGATGGTGGGGACGTGAACTGGGAGGAGGATTCTGCGGCGCCGACGAAGAAGGTGCCGCCGGCTCAGGATTCGAAGCTTCTGCTGGCACACAATCAGAACATCATTCGGACGCTGAGGGCAGAGATCAGGGCTTTGAAGGCGAAGAGGGCCGAATTGGAGCGCCGCTTGGCTGGACAGTGGTAGCCCGGAGAAGCACAATGCTTCTTTGCTTGAGGGGAAATGCTCGAAGCGACCACGGAACGTCGAGAGGAGGCCACTACTCTGCGAACGGTCATGGTGGAATTTTGAGGAAGCTAAAATGTCTCTGCGCCTGGCACTGGCATTTGGTGATTGGAGCTTTGGGGACAAAACAAAATTGGTGCGTCCCGCAATGGCGGACTTGCGGCGTTCGAGAGTGACGAATCAAAGAATCGCCACCAAGTCATCAGCAACGTGACATTATGGAGAAATTGTAGTCAGTGTTCGATGAAATGCAACTTGATTTTGGTTTGTGTATACCGGCAAAGATGTCAAGCGCGTCATGAGTCCCATGTCAAGAAGCACAAACAACAATGCACACGAGTGAGGTTCTGTGAGGACAACCCCAGTCCTGACCCTTACTGACGGTGGCCAAAGCTAGGTGCCCTCGTCTTCACAATTATTTCAGTCCCGAATACGGTAAGCAGGGTCTTTGATGGCATCCTACATATGCATGCCTGTTGTACATGGCAACATGAAGATGGCCGAGGCTCAGAATTGGACACGCCGAGCCTTGCAACAACGCCAACTTCCTCATAATCTCTCTGCCAACAGCTGCCCTGCTGCCTTCACGCGGCAAAGGACATCGGAGGATTCGTTCCTTCTGAGGCCTGGAGTATTACCTCAACAATACTCGTAACTAATCAGCTTGCTGATTCGCACGGGCATTCCCTCCAAGCACGCTGCCAGGTAGGCGCCTTCAACAAAGCCGGCGTGCTCGCCATTTTAGGCCGCAATCTGCCCAGGTTCTTTCGCGGAATAAGGGCGTCTCCACTTCACTGGTGGACCTCCATTCATGGGCTTTTTGCGGTCCAACACGAGCACCGCACGCAGGGCGAGTCATCCTGCTAGGACGTCGAAGCAGCCTTCAATTCAGAACAGCCGCCGAGGATCAATGTCAGCAAACGAGTCCAAAGTGCCTATATCGGCATGTCTGGCCTCTGCCCACTTGCCGGAGGGCCAGCCTAGCAAAGTCAATACAGCGGATCGCTTCTTTATCGGCAGCTTGACACCCCGCTTCGTTCGCCACGCTGCGACAGCTGGCCGGCGGCGGGGGCGCTGAGAGGTGAAAAGAGGCTCAGGTCCCACTTGCGACTCGAGGACGGCAGTTCGAAAAGCGCCAGCCAGCCGCGTTCGGCTGCCCTGAGCAGCAATGGTCTACACTCGCCTGTGCTACGCGACGGCCGGTTGCGACGAGAAAATCTATGCCGGGGCCGAGCAGGAGGCATGACTGCCGAATGACACGGGTAGGGGACCGAACACCGTTCCTTTCTTCCTTTCAGACGAGATAGTACCACGACTCCCTCCCTTTCCACTCCTCACGTCTCCCACGCTCCCCCTAACATACCCCTCCACCCCACCACCATGCCTGTCACCAAACTCCCCTTCCACGCCGACCACATCGGCTCCCTCATCCGCCCCGACTCCGTCTCGTCCGCCCAGGACAAGGCCTCCAAGGGCGAGATCAGCCAGGATGAGCTCAAGAAGACCCAGGACGTGGCCATCCAGGACATCGTCGACAAGCAGCTGAAGAACGACATCCGCGCGATCAGCAACGGCGAGTTCGACCGCAAGTACTACTTCTCCGGCTTCTTCGAGAAGCTCGAGGGTATGCGCGAGATCGAGAACGTCCCCTGGGACATGGCCCGCCTGAGCGCCCCGCCCATCGCCGCGCTTAAGAAGGCCGGCAAGAACTACCCCATGGCGGTCGTCTGCGAGGGCAAGATCAAGTACACGCAGAGCCCCTACCTGGCCAACTGGCGCCAGCTCAAGGCCACCGTGCCCGCCGACAAGGTCGGCGACCTCAAGTTCACCATGCCCCCGCCCTGCTACTTCCACCTGCGCCTCGCGCCCGGCAAGTGCTACAGCAAGGACGCCTACGCCTCCGACGCCGCCTTCTTCGCCGACCTCGCCGCCGCCTACCGCCAGGAGTTCCAGACCCTGTACGCCGACGGCCTGCGCAACATCCAGATCGACGACCCGACGCTCGCCTACTTCTGCTCCGACGACATGCTCGCGGGGCTCAAGTCCGACGGCGAGGACCCGGACGCGCTCTTCGACATGTACCTCAAGGCGCACAACGACACGCTGCTCGAGCGCCCGGCGGACCTGCACGTCGGCCTGCACGTGTGCCGCGGCAACTTCAGCAAGAGCATGCACTTCAGCGAAGGCTCGTACGAGAAGATCGCGGAGCGCTTCTTCAAGACGCTCAACTACGACACCTTCTACCTCGAGTACGACAACCCGCGGTCCGGCGGCTTCGAGCCGCTGCGCTTCCTGCCGGCGCACAAGAACGTCGTGCTCGGCGTGGTCACGACCAAGGACCCGGAGCTCGAGGACAAGGAGGCGATCAAGCAGAAGGTGCTGGAGGCGGCGAAGATCATCGCCGACGGGCAGGGCAGGAGCCAGAAGGAGGCGATGGAGAACATTGGCATTAGCCCGCAGTGCGGCTTTGCGAGTGTCGCTGTTGGCGCCGAGGGCATGACGGAGGAGAAGATGTTTGCTAAGCTGAGGCTTGTCAAGGAGGTTGCTAAGGAGCTGTGGCCGGACAGGGCTTAAGTTTGTTAGTGCTGATGGGTGAGAGTATTAGAAAGAGGGCGTCTGATGATGGGGTCTACGATTAATGATATTTCAACATGAACAAGCATCGGGAGTTGTTGGGCGGTTGGCGCTGCGGAGAGCGTGCATGGCGGCAGCGAATTCAACGGCAGCTGCGGGAGCTATGTGAGGAGAGATGGAAGACGAAGGGTGTCGGTAGGCATCGCCATGACAGGGAGGAAGGATAGAAGATTGGGGCTGAAGAACGAAAGAAAGTAGTCAACACAATTGAATCAGTAAGATGAAGATACCTCCAGCGTGATACCAAGTCTTCTCTCATCTCATCAAGGTCATCAGGCGTCCATGCTGTAATTCCACGCCTCATCACACCTCAGCCGCCCTTCACTACTGCGGTCTAGCCCGCCTGACCTTTTTACTGTCCTTAGTGAGGCCCTGACTGTATGCAAGGCATGTAGCCGTCGGTCAGTCGCGAGAAGATTCCGGAGACATCTTGGGTACATGCGTCGTCCTCCGTCACGCTCACCACAAATCGTCCCACAAGCCAGCCGCGGCTGCTTCCACATGCTGTCTACCGCAGACAAGAGAGGCCGTGTGCAGCGCATCGCATCGCATCACAGAAAGCTCCGAGCCGACGATTCTGCCTCGGCGCCGCGTCTCGCAGGACAAACCCTGTATGTGCAACAGTCTGGGGTCCGATTCGATCTCGAACGCAAGTCATCGTCGGCCACTCCACTCCATCGTCTGACCAAACGCAGAGTGAACAACAGACAGCAAAAGCAACATACACCTTCACGTGAAAGGATCACCTCTCAGCCTGACCCAACCCGTCATCTGATCGCATCCTATCAACGAGTCCCACCTTCACATGAAAAAATAAAACTAGGTACCCCTTCCTGCACGCCCGTCTCGTCAATCTGATCCAATCTGATCCAATCCAATCCAATCCAATCCAATCCAATGGCAGACCGCCAATCCCCTCCCCAGCATCCCCCACGCGCGCACGCTCTGCCAAACCTACCGCGCAATCCCTCCCGCCAGACAGACACACGGCACCAGCCATGTGAAGTGCGAATGTGACGTCGAGCGGGCGCGTCAGCCCAGCCCTGCCGACGCCACGAGGTCATCGGGCGCAGCGCAGCGGACAGGTACATGTAGGGAAGGTTGACTTTCTTGCGAGGAAAGCTCACGCATGGTGGAAGCCGCAGGCCGGCATGCGCGCAAGCATGCCGCTGAGCTCAACCGGGCGACGATCGCGCGAGGCCTGCAAGGCGTTGGCTGGCGGTGCCCTTTGCGCGAGCCCGTTTCGCCGCAACGGCGCCTTGTCTCGGGCCCTGCAGAAGTGTGGTGTCTGGGCGAGGCGGTGCGTGACGGCCACCACCAGTAGCACTATACACACGGCGCTACTGCTATAGACGACCGCGCGGTGTGTTTCTCGTCGCGCACCGACGGCTGGTCAAGAACGACCCAGAAGGCGGGTGGAAGATGGTGGTGCCCGGCGGCGCTGGGACGGCGGCGTGCGAGGCGGGCGCTAAGACGCAGGGCGAGGGAAGAATCGGAGGGCGGTGGAGACTTTTTGGGTGAGTGGACGGGCGGCATGTTGGGAGGTGGGAGGGGGACTACTGCTACTACTACTATTACTGGGCAGAGTGGGCGCGCGCGCGGCGTCTGGACGGGTTTTGCGCGGGCGGAGGGCGGCGATCTTCGTTCTTGGTGGAGGCACCTGGGCAGGCACTTGCCTGGGACTCACCTGGAGGGTTCAGGCGGTTTGGCTTGGCCCGCGGCTGTTTTTCTTGCTGTCGGGGGTCTGCTGGATTTTCGCCTGCCTTGCTCGGCCAGCAGCCTGGGGCGAGCTCAGCGCGTGGGCAAGGGACCGACTGCCGCAGCTCGCCCACCCACCACTGCCACCCAGCCCAGCGGCGGCGAGAGCCCTGCAGATCCCCCTGGGCCACGCTGCCTGTCAACATCGAAATTCCCCCGTGTGCGTGCGGCGAGAAGCTGCCCACGCCCGTCAATTCGGACATCCAGCAGCGCACATTGACGGGCTGCCTGATCAATTACGCATCGATACATAGAAGAATTACGGGCCAATGGATAGGTCACGGCGCCCGCACGGCACGCGCGCAGGAAGCATCCCCATGCTGGCTCGAGCGCGGTGAAGCCTGTCCATGCCACGCTAGCCAGATGCCCGGCCTGTATCGCCTGCGGGTTGGTCGAAAATCGAGGGTCAGGCCCGAACATCGCTCGCCGCCACTCCTCCTCCCCAAGCCCGCCCTGCTTGTCCTTTTCTTCCCTCGTCTGCCCCGCCTGCACCTCTTCCTGACCATCCTCCTCCGTCTCTCCAAGCCACACGCGCCCTCCCGTCCCTCGTTGCTGCACCGAGCCTCCCTGCACCCGAGTCCCAACCGCCAAGCTCGCTCCCAGCTTTGCGATCCCCAACGACTGTTTTCGCTCAGGACAGCTTGCTGCAGCTCCAGAGCGATTGCCGAGTCGGTCGACAACAGCTCGGTCTACTCCCCAATCGACCTCGTCCACACTCCCTCCACCACACCTCATCCCACCTAAACAACCGTCAAAATGAGCACCTCTGCTCTGCCGCCCAGGGCGGCCACCAGGCGCACGGTCACCGCCGACTCTGTCCCCTCGACAGTCAATGCCACCCCGGACGACTCGCCCACCGCCTCTGCCTCCTCCACCTCTCTCTCCTCGCTCGCCTCCGAGGATGAGGTCCAGACCAAGAGCCAGCCGCAGAAGTTCGTCGACGGCTACGGCAACGAGTTCGAGCTGCCCAACTACACCATGAAGGACATAAGAGATGCCATACCCAAGCACTGCTTCGAGCGCTCCGGGGCTATGGGCCTGTACTACGTCTTCCGCGACATTGCCATCCTGGCCACCGTCTTCACCGTCTTCAACAAGTTCTGCACGCCCGAGTACATTCCTTCGTACGGCCTTCGCGCCGCCCTCTGGGCCGGCTACACCGTCATCCAGGGTCTCGTTGGCACTGGCCTCTGGGTCCTTGCCCACGAGTGCGGTCACCAATCTTTCTCCCCCAGCAAGACCCTCAACGACACTGTCGGCTGGATCTGCCACTCTGCTCTGCTCGTCCCGTACTTCTCCTGGAAGATCAGCCACGGCAAGCACCACAAGGCCACCGGCAACATGGAGCGCGACATGGTCTTCGTGCCAAGGACCCGCGAGGAGCAGGCCTCTCGCACCGGCTGGCTCCTCCACGAAATGCACGAGCTGATGGAGGAGACTCCCCTCTACACCGCTGGCCACATGATTGCCCAGCAGCTCTTCGGCTGGCCCATGTACCTGATCTACAACGTCACCGGCCACAACAACCACGCCAAGCAGACCGAGGGCAAGGGTGTCGGCCGCAAGAACGGCGACGGCTCCGTCAACCACTTCTTCCCCAGCAGCCCTCTTTACGAGCGCAAGGACGAGAAGTTGATCCTCCTCAGTGACCTCGGCATCGGCATCACCGCCACTATCCTCGGCCTCGTTGGTAAGACCTACGGCTTCCAGAACCTCCTCGTCTGGTACCTGATCCCCTACCTCTGGGTCAACCACTGGCTTGGTAAGCACTCCCACTAGATTCCCCAATGACCCTCCCAAAATCCCATCTAACAGCGCCTCCTAAACAGTCGCCATCACCTACCTCCAGCACACCGATCCCTCTCTGCCCCACTACACCGGCGAAACCTGGAACTTCGCCCGCGGCGCCGCCGCCACCATCGACCGCGAGTTCGGCTTCGTCGGCCGCCACATTTTCCACGGCATCATCGAGACGCACGTCCTGCACCACTACATCTCGACCATCCCCTTCTACCACGCCGACGAGGCGACCGAGGCCATCAAGCCCGTCATGGGCCGCCACTACCGCGCCGACGTCGAGGGCGGCCCGCTCGGCTTCCTGCGCGCCATGTACAAGAGCGCGCGCTGGTGCCAGTGGGTCGAGCCGAACGAGGGCGCCGAGGGCGAGAGGAAGAACGTGCTTTTCTTCCGCAACAGGAATGGCAACGGCGTTGCGCCGGCGAAGCTTGCGGAGAAGAAGACGGTGATTGTTGGTGCGGACGAGTAGGCCTTGTTGTTATTTCGGAAAGAGAAAAGTTTTGCCTGGATTCGTCGCGATGGAACATAAGAAAACTACTGGAAAAGAAGGAAAGCCGGAGCGACAAGGGACGGCCACGCTCGCCCGCCCGCTCGCTTCCAAGCAAGGAGAAGGAGAAGGACACGCTCGCTTTCGCACAGCGCCCCGCCCAACATCCAAGGGCTCCCGCACCCATACATCAAACGCCTCTCGCACAAACCCCGCCAAGCCTAGCTGGAGGCGCGACACGCGCACGCACACAAAGACCCAACCACAAAGAAGAAGAAAAAAAAAAGAGAAAATCACACAGCTTCTGCATTCGCTATTAGTACTCACTTCTTGGTGCGCTCAAGCGCGGCGTTTTAGATCGGGGTGTTGACTTTTCCAGGATGGGAGGGAGGGCCAGGGGCTTTGAGAGCGGCGTATTGATCGTTGCTTGTTTTGAATCCATCACCTTTGAACTTCCGTTTCTTCTTCGTCTTCTTTCGTCTCGGAACAGACCATTGATAGAAAGCTCGATACAGCTCTAGATCGTTGCTGGGAAGAGGCGGGGCTCGCGGCGCGGCGCGGCGGGGTTTCTTCTTCATGTCTCACATCAGACCCTACCTAGCAGGAGTAAGGTAGTGCGAAGAGGGGTCCCCGCTGCCCTTTCGAGAGATACCTTAGGAACAACAAAATATGAGAGAGGGATCACTCCACTTCGGCTCAACGCTGCTTTTCTCATCTTCCTGTGCAATGTTACGAGTCCCTACCAGTGCTGCTCTGTGTACGTCTGTCTGTCCGTTCAAGACTGACGAGTGGGGTACGGACGAGGAAGCAGCCGCCGTGGTAAGACGGAAAGCTTCGTACGCATACGCGGGCGCCGTGGGTTCTCGCGTGTACTCTTTGCCGGATGACGGTGGGCTTCGCTGTGCTGGGCCGGCCGGACCGGGGCGGCGAGGTGCGATGCGGCCGGTCGAGTCTGGCGAGCCGCGGGCGTGGGTTGCCTTGAGGTCTGGAGTCGGCGGTTCATGGGGTCGGTGGGGGTGAGGGCGGGGTTCGCTTTGGTGGATGGGTGTGTGGTGGTGGTGGTGGTGGTGGTGTTGGGGCGGGAAGTCGGTGCGTGCCAGTATCTGGCGGGGAAGGCGGTATTGGAGCGTCTTCTCGTTTCGGAACGCTGGAGCATGTAATGAGGTGGCTAGCTAGGTGCTGCTTTGATGGATGACTAATGAGGCAGCAGGCATGATGGGAGCCACTGGCCGGCCGCTCGAACTCCTGGCATGTAGGTGGCCACGCGAGAAGGCTTCGACTGTTTCTTCCTGGGCACTGTGCGGCCGTTTCTTGATGGTCCCGCTGGACGAGAAGAGGCCTCACCTCCCAGCCGCCGGCCGTTGTTTGGACCGGTCAGGCGATATGGCGGCGTTGCTTGTCCAGGACGGGGAAGAAAAGAGAGGAAAATTGCAATGCAGTACCGGGCGTGTCTGGGGTCTCGGCATATGATGGTGAGGTGGTGTTGGCAAGCTAGTGTAGCTTCTGTCTCCTAGCTATTCGAGGTAGAATACGGTCTTCATTCAGGACGCGAGGAGAAGATCGCGGGATGCTGCTAGCTCTACAATACGGAAGTGACAGCGGTACAAGCCGGACGGGAAGGATCAGGACGGGTATCTCGGAAATCCGTCATCTCAATCATTTCATGTCGTGGTCCTCGAGCAAACACGTTCACCCGCGCTGTGGGGCTGTGATTTCACGGTGACAGCGAGGCGTGCGCGGCCAGGCGCTTCCGCTGCTGTCGTCCGCTGAATTTCCAGATCGAGCACAGCGAAATGAAGTCCCTCCTTGAGCCCCCGCCGGCGGCTGTGTACAGTGTACTTCGATGTGCTTTACATCAGGCCAGGGCCTGCTCGGGAGATGCCTAGCTGAAGATCCGTGATGACACATCGGGCGATCGAGATGAAGGGTAATGAAAAATAATATGTCAGCTGGATGTGGGCAGCCGGAGGAGGGCTGTGCGGACAGGGTAGCAAGCGTGAATCGGGACTCAGGAGTGGTGGGTGACGGGTCAGGGCAATCAATGCTCGACCGGGAGAGGAGCTATTCACGTCGGCTGCCGGGACGGTGACATGCCTGTCGTTATGCGTGTTGTGCTGCTTTCGGAATGGCTTGAAGAGTGATGCGTAAAGGCGCTGACAATGCCTACTGTCCTCAACCGACAAACAACGTCTTGGATGGGAGGAGGTCGGGAGAAGGTTCGGGGTCCAACACGGGTCGATGCCAGGGCCGCAGCATTGGGACGATGAAGGCGATCGATTCAGGGCACGGCCGCGGGCCTTGACCGTGGACCTGCGTTGTCAGCACACAGGGTGTTTGCTTGTTGCAGTTAGAGGCTGGCGGGCCGGCAGGCGGCAGCAGGGGTTGGGGGCAGCAGTCGGGCTGTCCAGGGCTGCGGCCAAGGCGAGTGGGCAAAGCAGGCGGAGATGGTTTCGTCGGCGTGTCCAGGTTGATGAATAGTAGTGCTGAATCTCGGGATGCTCGCCGCTGCTGCTCCCCATCGCTGCCCATTGGCCTGGCGGGTGATTAGCTGACGCACGTCTGGCGCCCGTGATCGACGCACCCTGGGCGGCGCCCGGCCTGTCATCCGCTCCAGCGAGCTCGAGCATCCGCCTGTTCGCCCGCCTGCGCGTGGTACTAGACGTCTTGCACCGCTCCTTCAGCCAACGTGACCGCGACCTGACGCCGTGTGAATTGGCTGCTCCATTGTTTCCTCCCTTCCATCACTTGAGGATTCTTTCCGTGGCTCCACTGCCCGCCGTCTGCTTGTGTCTTATAATCATACCACTAACCTGCATACAGCTCGCCCCCGCGCCCTGTGCTCCCCAAGCCCATCGTATAACCCGCGCAAAACTCTAACTGCTGTCTCTCCACCTATCTACACCCGGGCCCGACCAAGCTGAACTTCTGTGATCGCCTGCCGCGGCCTTGCCGGTGCCTGGGACGTTAGGCCTATGCCTGCCTCCCGGACCTTGCCTGTCACAATCTACCCACCAACGCGCATATGACACGCCTCCTGCTCTTGCGGTAGACCACTTCTACCTTGGCCTCATGGTGCCACAAAACCCGAACCCAGCCCGTGAAGAGAGGGGCGGCGGCGGCGGCGGCGGTAAGGCCAGCAACAAGGCCTCCAACTCCGCCGCTTCCCGACCCAGCGCTCCGGCTCCAAATCCGCGTGCCCAGGGCGGCATCTCTTTCGTCGCTTTCGACGCAGGCATAAGCAAGGAAAACAGAAAGGCAGTGCGTGTTCAGGCCGCGAAGGCCAGTGCCGCCGCGCGCAAAGCTACTATCGCGCGCAAGTTGGCTGCGCGGAAAAAAGACGAAGATGGCACAGACAAGGCCGATGCGCCTGCCGAAAAGGCGACACCCGCTCAGAAGGAATCAGCAGCCCCGAAGCAAAAGGAAGCTGTGAACAACACATCCACTGAGCCTCCATCGCAACAACACGTTTTCGGCCACCTCGTGCGTACAGAGCCGCACGCCGTGCAGTCGCCTTCATCGATAAGCTCGGCAAGCTCCAAGGTCTGGTCTGATGCCAGTACTGTCAACTCGAGAACCTCTCGACCGACCTCACCTAGCCTCTCGCACCAATATGCGCGGCGCTGTTCACGGCAAAAACCGCCAAACGATCCATGTAACTGCCCAGAATGCAAGCACATCACACCCGCCTCGTCAGTCGAAAGCTCGCCCAAACCTGAACTCCAATACGAACTGGGCCCTTGCGAGCAAATCGAGACCATGCGAGCTATACTGCACTATTCAGTACCGCGACCGGAAAGAATTGGCGTCGGCCGACATGATCCCTTCAGCTGCTATCCTGTACAATGGCAGCCCTGGTACGACGGCCTGCTACATTACATGATGGTCGTCTTTGCACCGCGCGCTTGGCCAGTACTGCAAATCACTCAAACGCAGGGCGCACGGTGGGAATGGTTCATGACTCAGCACGCCATGGAGGAGCCTGCGCTTTTTTTCGTACGTCTACTTTTCGCCTCGGGTGACTTGGTCAGAATTGGCGCTCTCGGCCGAGAGTGCTCGTATTGGCTGCAGTCACAGGCGATCAAGGCGATCAACGAGGCGCTCTCTGAACCGCAAAGATCTGTCTCTGACGGCTTAATCCTGGCTGTCGGTCGCATTGCCTTGCACGAGTGTATGTACGGCGACAGAAATGCCGCCAACACAATACACAGACCTGCACAAAGGCGAATGATAGACCTTCGCGGCGGCATGGGGAAGCTCGGATTCCCAGAGCTCGTGAAAAAGCTCATGCGCTGGTCCGACCGGGTGATGTCAATGCAGGGGAACACAAAGCGCTTTCTACCGGACGAAGAGGATCAGGGCAACACGACGTACGGCGTGCGGCAGAGCGTCGAAGTCTTCGAGACATGGGCTCCTGAACCAGGTCAGGCTCTACGCAAGAAGATCGCCATAGCCGATTTGCTAACAGACTGAAGCGCGAGAGTTGAGAACAAAGGTGCCCGGCAAGCGCCTCCCGCCTTCTTTCGGCATGCTGAGCAACATGGACCCGAAGATCCTCAATGGCATTGCAAAATTCTACATTGAAATCTTGAAGGGGTCGAACTCAGCCCGCCGCGACTCCGCCGTGGATTCCAACCGCATTACCCCGGTCGTCAATTATCCAGAATCTGCACCTTCACAGCCTTCGCGGCAGGCGTAGATGCGGCTTCGAATGCCTGCACGGCCTGCTCCAGTGGAAACCGATGCGTGACTAGCGGCTTCAGGTCGATCAGCCCTTCTGAGACCAGCGTTATAGCCTTTGGATATGTCTCGTGATACCGGAACTGGAACCGGATATCGATCTCCCGGAACGAGGCGTTCATGAACGGGATCGTCTGGAAATCCTTTCCGACACCAATAATGTACACCGAGCCGCCGAACCGAGTCGCCTGGAATAGATGTCAGCCCGAACTTTATCCCACCGTGTACGACACTGCAACTCACATAAATCGCGCCGTGGATACTGCTCTCCACCCCCGTACACTCCAACACCAACCCCGCCTCCCCTCCCAACGCCTCCTTCACCCTCCCCGCCACCTCCTCCGGACCCATACCCTTCTCAACCAACACAGTTCGCACCCTCGGCACCAACCCCCTCGCAAACTCCAGCCTCCCCTCATCAACATCCGTAACCACAACCGGCGCCGCCCCCGCCGCGTTCGCCGCCAGCAAACAACAAAGTCCAATCGGCCCCGCGCCGCAGATCACCAGCGCGTCGCCCAACCTCAACCCCGCGCGCTCGACCCCCGCCAGCGCGACGGACAGCGGTTCCAGCAGCGCGCCTTCCTCGAAGCTCATGCTGGCCGGCAGTCGGTGCAGCCACGCGGCGGGGTGCGCGTGGTAGCGCCGCAGGGTACCGTCGACGGGCGGCGAGGAGAAGAAGGTCATGGACGGGCAGCCGTGGTAGAAACCCGTGCGGCAGGCCGTGCAGTGGGGCTGGGAGCAGGGGATGCCGTTTTCGAGGGCGACGCGGTCGCCTATGGGGAGAAAGGGTGGGTTAGCGAGTGGGCTTTCGGGAAGGGGTTTGTATGGTTATCCGGCGCCTCCATTTGCCCTTTTTCATCTTTTTCGCAACTGCCCTTTCCGGGCGGAAAAAAAAGTAATCTTTGTAGCGTTCTAGCCAGCAGCGCAATACCACAGCAAGGACGGACAGACAAGCGCGCAGCGCAGGGCTGGCTCCCCGCTGCCATGCTTCCTGTCCCGTCCTGCCCGTCTTCCTCCCGCGTTCACGCATCCATCCTTTTCCTCCCTGATCCTCCCCCAAACAAAGAATAAGAAAGACAAGACTCACCAACCGCCCACCCCTCAACGCCCTCCCCAACCCCGACCACTTCCCCGGCGCTCTCGTGCCCCAGCCCCAGCTCGCCCGTCACTCTCGACGACCCGATCGCCCCGTCTTTCCAGAAGTGCACGTCGCTGCCGCAGATCCCCGTCGCGCGCACGTGGATGAGGCATTCGGTTGGTTTTGGGCTGGGGGTTGGGGTGGACTTGAGGTGGAGGTCGTGGGATGGGGTGGTGAGGAGGGCGAGGTTGGGTTTTGGCTGCTGGTTTGTGGTGGGCGACATGGTGGGCGAGACGTGGTTGGTTGATTGGTTGATGGCTAGGCTTGTTTGGGTGACGTGGGAGTATGGATAAAGGGATGAATGATGGTGATAGATGGTGAGACGGAGCTGTGACCTACGAAGAGCAACCTATATAGATAATTTTACCTACCTTGAGCAGCAAACCGGAACTCCAATGCTCCTCCCACGAAGCTACCTAAGGTAAGGTAGGTGGGTGGGTGTGCTATCTTGCCCGCTTGCGGTCTTAACGTTACCGAACCTGCTCTTGGACTCCGACGGCATTTTTTGCTGCCGTCTCTCGAGTCAGTTTCTTTTCCGAACTTCTCATCGTCCTCGTTTCTTTTCCCGAATCCTCCTTCTCGCACCGCTGTATTGAAACAGTCTATGATCAGCGGCGGGCGGCGACCTTGCAACCCCGCAGCGGAGTTCGAAGCGACCTCATGTGTGATCTGACGTCGGTGTCACCCAGACCGAGAGACAGGCCCTAGATGTTCTTCTGTGCCTTTTGCTAATCCGATGCAACGAGCTCTAGGATGAACAGCGCTGCTACATTACTAGGGTTGATCTGTTCGCTTGAGTGACAGGTCTTTGGACTTTCCATCTCACGCAGCTGCGCGCGACAAACCGGTCCGGTGTTTCGTAGAAGCATTGAACTTCTTCGCGCGTAAGTATCGAAATTTTGGGCAGGAAGGATAGGAAAAGCAGAAGGCCAACGCCGAAGTGAGGATGTCGGCTCCCGTTCCTCGCAGTGACCCAGCCCACGAGTAATGTTTTTGCATCAGAGACCCGTGGACACTGCACTACAGCCGAACGTTCGGGTGTCTGAAGTCCTTGCGGATATCCCATCAGCACTGTTCAACCGGCAAGTTTCTCCTAACCCTACAGATTCATGCTGGACTCACGACTTGAGCTCCGCGGCGGCCGACTACGAAGAAATCGCGGACGCACCATGAACATGACTACATCACTTCGCTCTTTGCGAAGTGATGTAGTCATGCCCGAACGGCTCCGGCTGCAACTGTAACAGAGACCTGTGGGTGTTGTTGGCTTGGGGAGCTGTGCTGTCGAGAATTGGTGTGGGTGGTTTGGATACGGGGACTGCGAGATTCTGGCTTCGTGGTCGACATAGCGTGGCTTATAGTAGATCCATGCTTTGAGAACAGGGGCGCGGATTTGAGGGATACGGAAGCTTCAAATGAGCATTCTGAGGGTATAAATGCAGAACCATCGCATGTAGCAATTTTGCCATCGCTCCTACTTCGTATCAAATTCCCCGTAACGTACCATGATGAATGGGCAGCCACGCGGGAATGAGAAAGGCCATTTACGTTATAACTCGTTCTCTGCCACCATGAAACTTCGAAGACTGCCTCGTGAAGGCATCAAAGGGTTCAACTCGGGATCGAACTGGAGGTCGCCTTTCCAATGTGGCGTAGATGCTTCCATTTCAGTCAGGATGGCAGCACGACGAATTCGCGTTGTCAACACACGCACGCACGAACGCACGCAGTTCGCCAAAGTGATCGAGTTCTCGGTAGCAGTCTTCCTCACCTCGAGCCTTGTCCCAGCTGGGTGTGCCACCGTGAACGAGACTTCCAACCAGCTTCTCCCCCTCCCTCCACCCAAACAAAGCCCCCACCCTCCCTCGCCCCATCACGAAGAACGACGCACACGTCGAACCACCCCTGGCAACACGACGCCAAGATGCGTCCCGAAAGCCCCCAAAAACGCCGCGCCCGACAACTCGACGATCGCCAATTCCGTCCACGCACGCGCGGGACTGGATGAGGTCCGAGAGTGCGGTTGCAGATACGTCGCGCTGAGGGCTTTGCTGAAGTAGAAGTGGCCGACGAGGATGTGTGTGATGAGCGCGCCGCAGAGGAAATTCGTCCAGGACCAGTTTGCCTCCAGGAGGGGGGCGAGCAGGCCGAGGAAAGCTAGGAAGCTGAGGGTGCTGGGCATGGTGGATTTCGGTATTGTAGGGGCGCTGTTTGGTGGTGGCGTGGGGAGGGTGATGAGTCTGGTTGGTCCGGATTAAGGCTTTTGTTTGGTTCTCGGATTAGAGTGAAAGTAATCGTGATGGTACTTGACACGCTCGTGGTCTGCAACGTTGGATCGAGTCAGGTTGGTCTGGTAGGGTTAGGGTTGGGGTTGACGGTGCCGTTGTTTTGCGTGGTTGCAGTCGGACCAGTAGCGTAGATAGTCAAACACTGTGTTATCGATATTCAATGTTGATTGCGAGATACAGATGTGGCAATAGCGGGGCCTACCTCCTACCCACCTGACTCTTGATTCCGACGACCGACCCGCAGTTGATCGGCCTCATAGCAGACATAGCTACGCCGGCCATTCAGACGAGTTTTAAGACCGTCTATCCACATCCAGCTCCAACCAACCTCGATCTCCATGGGGATCAAAAGCATATCTCCCTCTCTTCATCTCCACCACTCCATGCTTAAGAGAGACCCCTCCCTTCACCCCCCTCCCAAACCTTTACCCGTCCCCCCAAAAAATTCAAAAAAGAAAGGTCTCAATGAGCTTGATATAGGAATAGCCGAAGGTGGGGCTCGAACCCACGACCTTGAGGTTGATCTCTTCTGTTTTCCACCGACGGTCACGTGTTCCGGTGATGAGCCGGTAAGTGAATATCGCCGGTGCTACTAAGAGCCACACGCTCTACCGATTGAGCTACCCCGGCAAGGGTCTTTGGTCTGATTGATGAGAAGAGGGGCGGCGGCGAGGTCTAAGAGGCGTTGGGGGGGTTAGGGCCTTCTTGGAGGTTGGGAGATTTTTTTTTTCGGGTCTGATCGGATGAGTGGGCCTGGTTCCGAGGATGCCGAAGTTTAGCCGGTGCGTGAGGTATGACGTTCGTGTGTGCGGATTGGGTGAGGTGGGAGAGATGGCTGTGGTGGGAGGAATGGCTGTGATGGGGGAGAGGCTTGGGTGTGATGAGAGAGAGCTTCGTTTGTTGACCTCGTGGGAGAGGAGCTGCTGTGGTGAATTTCGAGACACGGCTCCCAGCCGAGATGAAGTTAGCCATGAGAATCCAAACCGCCGTCGATGCTGACCTGCATGGCCCGTTCAATAATGGAGGTTGAAAGGTCGATCGTCTTGCTCGAAGTGAGACGGCGGCATGCGAGGTCGTCGAATCCGCTCTGATTTCCACTCCCCCTCAAAACCCCGCCGCCGTAGCCTTCTCGCGATACTCCTCGAACGTCCTCGCGGCCCCTCCCCGCGAATTATTCCTCGCCCTCTTCTCCATCTCACTCTCCCCATTGCCCTCCTCCCTCCTCCTGCGCTCCTCCCATTCTTCCTCCTCAGCCGCGATCGCCGCCTGGAACTTCGCCTGCTGCCCGCGGCCAAAATACACAGCGCCCGCCTTCTTCTCCGCCACGGCCTCGGTGACGAGCACGAACTTGATGCTCGACCCGGGCGTCTCGAACATCGCGTCAGCGAGCAAGCGCTCCATGACCGTCCTCAGGCCGCGGGCGCCGGTGCCCATTTTGGAGGCCGTGGTGGCGACGGCGCGGAGGGCGGGGGAGGTGAAGCGCAGGTCGATGGAGGATAGGTGGAAGAGCTGCTCGTACTGCTTTAAGAGGCTGTTGCGGGGCTCGGTAAGGACCTTCACGAGGGCTTCGATGTCGAGGCTGCTGAGGGCGCAGGAGAGTGGGATGCGGCCGACGAGCTCCGGGATGAGACCGTACTTTTGCAGGTCCTGGGGCTCGACGAGGTCGAGCGTGTTGTAGGCGCGTTTGGAGGATTTGGCGTCCTTGCTGGACGCGAAGTAGGGGAGGTGCTGCTCGAAGAGCTCGTCTTCGCCTTCGAGCAGGGTTTCGTGGGCGGCTGTGTCGGAGGAGGAGCCGGGTGCTGCGCGGACGGTGGCGCCGAAGCCGATGCTGCCTTTGCTGATGCGGTCGAGGACCATTTTGTGCAGGCCGTTGAAGGCGCCGGCGCAGATGAAGAGGATGTTGTCGGTTTTTACATTGTAGACTTCGCCTTTCTGGGCGCCACCTGAGTTCTGCTGTCCCATGTTGTTGTTCGACAAGGGGCTGTTGGTGGGATATCCTGGGCTGTTACCGCCTCTGTTGGATCCTCCACTGCCTCGCTCCTGTTTGGCTTGGATTTGCAGCGTTGTTCCCTCGATGATTTTGAGCAGCGATTGCTGGACTCCTTCTCCGCTGACGTCCTTTCCGTGGCTGACCTTGGCTGTTGCGATCTTGTCGATCTCATCAAGACAGATTATACCCCGTTCGGCTTTCTCGACGTCGTAGTTGGCAGCTGCCAGTAATCGTTGCACGCATACGTCCGCGTCTTCCCCGATGTATCCAGCTTGAGTGAACGGGGTGCAGTCAGAAATGGAGAAGGGGACTTGTAGACTCCGCGCAAGCGTTTTGACCATCAATGTCTTTCCAACGCCGGACGGCCCCAACAATAGGATGTTACTCTTATCGATGGTCAAAGGACTCTGGTCAAGCAAGGGCGAGGGCTGGAAGCCGTTCGGCTCCGGCTGCTTAGGTGTTTGCTGGTCGACAGGCGGCCACGTATTGACATGCACTGTCGCCTGCTGGCCTGGGAACTCGTCTTCGAAGTCTTGGGTCAGCGAGGGCACGGCTATGCCTCGTTTCAACTCTCCCTCTTTACCTTCGACTGGGTGTCTGTATCTCATCCGCCGCCTCTCCTCCTGCGCGGCTAGCTCTTCCTCTTCCTCATCGCGGCGCTGCAACTCTTGTATCCGCTGGTAGTGATTGTAAACTGCAGTCGCGAGTGTCTTTTTCGCACGCTCTTGCCCGACGACGAACTGATCCAAATGCTGCTTCAGGATAGTGGGGGTGATGCGTGGAGCGCCGATGTTGCTTGCATCGCGCAGAGGACCTTCAGTCGGCCCGCCCGCCTCGTAGACGCCTGTATACGGTTGGTTCGTGAAGTCCGATCGATTATATGTATCGTGACGCCTGGTAGAAGTGCTCAACTGGCTTCGGAATATATATGAGATGGCGATGTACGAGCGCCGGGCCTGCGGCGAAACGGTGGCTGTCACGGCGGGCATGACGGAAGGTCAACATGCGGGAGGTGTTGACAGGGTGGTGTCTCGTGCCAGACGAGACGATGGCCGGACGACGCAGTGATGAGGCTCAATCAGCCGTGTTATTATCTAGAGAGCACGAGATCAGTGTCGCGACCGATGGATGCGCCTCCGGTGTCGCAGGCGGCATGGCATCATGCTTCCAGAGCACTGGCCGAGAGCTGTTGACACCCCGCCTCCACCTTGGGGAAAGGGCCGATTGGCGAAGTCAGCAGGGGAAAGCAAAAGCGCCTCACAGCGGCGGTGCAGGCGGGTATGCACGTCCAGACTGCACCTCAGCTGCAGAAGTAATTATTGACGGCGAAAAGAAGACTGACGATATTAAGCCCGTCGCCACCGCTACCGCTCACAAGCAGCGTGGTAGCGTAGGTCGCGGACGGGGTGAGACCGCTGAGGGCGTCTCTGGCGTGTCTGGGGCGGGCTGCAGGCGGTTGGTGGCAGTAGCGCGGTGGGGCCGACAGCAGGCAGCGCGAGGTGGGCAGCCTGGGGCAGAGTTTAGGCGATTGCGATGAGACGAGCTTGACGAGAGCTCAGGCGGCCTGGGGCGTCGTGAGGCTGGCCCGCTGGCAAACGAACCAGGCCCAGCCAGTGCGCGGCGGGGCAATGCCAATCGCAGCAGGCAAGCCATCTGGCGACCTGCGCACCGCCGTCATAATGCTGCTGCTGCTCTGCGGTTGCTGTACAAGAGTGTAGGTGTCTGCCCTCGACCTTCTGCTGTCACTTCTCCTCCCCCTTCACCACTCGATATCCTTTCTCCGTGCACTTCTTGAGCCGGTGCTGCCGTCTGCGAGAGCTGTCGACCTCACAAACCTTGCCGCAACCGACCTCCACAGTCCACAGCAACGTCACCGCCATGGATCCTCTCAACCAGACTTCCGAGAACAGCGTGCAGAGCGCTCCGGCGAACGACGACATTCCCACTGACGGCACAGGTAAGCCGAAGCACGCCCTCACTGCATTGTCTCGCTAATGATTCCCAGGCGTCGTCCGTCTCGACCCATGGCTCGAGCCCTTCTCGGGCGCCCTTCGCTCTCGCTACTCCAAAGCCCAAGAATGGATCAAGAAGCTGGACTCCGACGAGGGTGGACTGGAGAAATTCTCGCGAGGCTATGAGCGTTTTGGCTTCAACGTCGCGCCGGACAACACCATCACATACCGAGAGTGGGCTCCCAATGCCCTCCGCGCATACCTGATTGGCGACTTCAACGGCTGGAACCGGGATAGTCATGAGATGAAGAAGGATGCATACGGTGTTTTCGAGATCACACTCCCGCCTGTCAACGGGCAGCCTGCCATCGAGCATGACAGCAAACTCAAGATCAGCATGGTCGTGCCCAACGACCACGCCAGAGCGGAGAGGCTTCCTGCTTGGATCAAGAGAGTCACACAAGACTTGAACGTGAGCCCGGTATACGATGCACGCTTCTGGAACCCTCCCACGCAATACCAGTGGAAGAACCCCCGGCCGCCGAAGCCTCTTAGCGCTAGGATCTACGAGGCTCACGTTGGTATCGCCAGCCCCGAGCCCAAGGTCGCGACATACAAGGAGTTCACTCAGAACGTTCTCCCTCGCATTAAGCATCTCGGCTACAATGTCATCCAGCTCATGGCCATCATGGAGCACGCATACTACGCCTCATTCGGCTACCAGATCAACAGCTTCTTCGCTGCCAGTAGCCGGTACGGCTCTCCCGACGACCTCAAGGAGCTTATTGACACCGCTCACGGCATGGGCATTACAGTGTTGCTCGACATGGTTCACTCGCACGCGTCGAAGAATGTCCTTGACGGGCTGAACATGTTTGACAATTCCGACCATCTTTACTTCCATGAGGGCGCCAAGGGCCGTCACGAGCTCTGGGACAGCAGACTGTTCAACTACGGCCACCACGAGGTATTGCGCTTCCTACTTTCGAACCTCCGCTTCTGGATGGAGGAGTACCGCTTCGATGGCTTCCGCTTCGACGGTGTGACCTCCATGCTCTACAGTCACCACGGCATCGGCACTGGTTTCAGCGGCGGCTACCACGAGTACTTCGGTCCTAACGTGGACGAAGAAGGTGTGGTGTACCTCATGCTTGCCAACGAAATGCTGCATGACCTTTACCCTGATTGTATCACTATCGCGGAGGATGTCAGTGGCATGCCGGCGTTGTGCATAAAGCTCAGCCTGGGTGGAATAGGATTCGACTACAGACTGGCTATGGCAATTCCGGACTTGTACATCAAGTGGCTGAAAGAGAAGCAGGATATTGACTGGGACATGGGCAACTTGGTGTTTACCTTAACCAACAGACGCCACGGAGAGAAGACGATCGCATATGCCGAGTCACACGACCAAGCGTAAGTCATCATAACACCACGAACGCTGAACCTTAACTGACAATACAAAGCCTCGTCGGCGACAAAACCCTCCTCTTCTGGCTCTGCGACGCCGAAATGTACACCAACATGTCCACCCTGACCGCCTTCACGCCCGTCATCGAGCGCGGCATGGCCCTGCACAAAATGATCCGCCTGATCACGCACGGCCTCGGCGGCGAAGGCTACCTCAACTTCCTCGGCAACGAATTTGGCCACCCCGAATGGCTCGACTTCCCGCGCGAGGGCAACGGCAACTCCTTCCACTACGCGCGGCGCCAATTCAACCTCCCCGACGACGATCTGCTGCGCTACAAGCCGCTCAACGAGTTCGACAGCAAGATGCAGTGGACGGAGGAAAAGTACGGCTGGCTGCACAGCCCGCAGGCGTACGTCTCGCTCAAGCACGACGGCGACAAGGTCATTGCCTTCGAGCGCGCGGGTCTGCTGTGGATTTTCAACTTCCACCCCAGCAGCAGTTTCACGGATTACAGGATTGGCGTCGAGGAGGCGGGGACGTATAGGATCGTGCTCAACACGGACGCGCCGCAGTTTGGGGGGCTCGGCAGGATCAAGGAGGACCAGAGGTTTTTCACGACGGATTTCGCGTGGAATGACCGCAAGAATTTTATTCAGGTGTACATTCCCACCAGGACAGCGATTGTGAGTCTTTTTTCTTCTGGATCGTGTATCGATCAGCGAGCCTTGTGCTAACTTCATCCCAGGTCCTCGCGCTGGAACAAACCCTCTAGATCACGCTCGAACAGATCCTTGACAGATGTGAGACTTCCATCCGCAGACGGCGGGTCACGTGCTGGACGTAGCAAGGGCAGATTGTTTGCAATATGCCACCCTTCCCTCGTCGCGAATGCTCGCACTCGAAAGCGGCATCAGTGGCACCTTAATGTACAGTCCCCAGGGCTAGGAAATGAAATAATCAACACCCAAAAGTGCCCACCCTCCCTCTCTCTCTCGTGCCGTAATTCACGGCGCGCATACAGGAGTCCCCATTTTCCCGGCCATATGGCACCTCTCACCAGGTCAGCCCTCGCACGACTGGAGCTTTTCCGTTTGCCCCTCCTCCTCTCCCAATCGTAAGTACAGGCCACGATCACGCGTGGTCCACAGAGGCGCTGCGCGACGCAGGCGAGGTCGAGACCAGACCCCAGACCCCGCTTTGGGCGGCGTGCGGGGAGGTGCTGGAGTTTATTCATGCTGCGAGCTGCGAGGAGGCACGAACTCAAATTGTGGTCGTAGATTGTTGTGAACCCGCGATACCTTGCTCACGGGTATGGTGGACCGACCGAGGGAGGGTGGTGGGGATGGGATTGGTTGTTATAAGGGTCTTTGTTCCTGCTGGGACCCGGGAATTTGGGTGGCTGTGAGAGTCATTACTGAGACTATTTATCTAGAAGACGACAACTTACTGCTGGCACTGAGTTCTTGAAGACTCGGGCGGGACCTTGAGACGGATTCGAACAGTCGTCATAAGTAGAAGGCGTCGTCGAGCGCCTGCCGTGCGCCTGGGAACACCGAGACGAACCCCGCCTCCTCCCCATCGCTTAGGATCAATCACTCCAACCCAACAATCCAACAACCACACCCACAAACCTCACCCAAACCCACCTCCAAGATGGCCTCCTCGCTCGAACTCCACCTCGACCCCTGCACCGTCAACTCCCGCAAAGTCCTCGCCGCCCTCTCCCACCTCCAAACCCCCTACACCCTCAACAAAATGTCCTACTTCGCCGGCGACCACAAAGCCCCCTCCTACCTCCAAATCAACCCCTGCGGCACCGTCCCCTGCGCCGTCGTCGACAAGTCCTCCCCCTCGCCGCTCGTCCTCACCGAATCCAACGCCATCATCCTCTACGCCGCCGACCTCGCCGGCGACACCCCCGCGTACCCGCGCGACCCCAAGAAGCGCGCCGACATCCACCGCTGGCTCTTCTGGGAGGCCTCCGTCTGGTTCGCGAGCTGCTACGTCTACCTGGTGCAGAACGTCGCGGCGCCGCTGCTGGGCGGGGCCCCCGACGCGGACGCCCTGAAGGCGCAGGAGCCGCGCTGGCGCGAGCTGGCGGGCGTGCTGGAGGCGCGGCTGCGCGAGACGGGCGCCTGGATTTGCGGCGGTGGAGCCGTCACGGTCGCCGATCTGAGCGTCGCCGCCAGCGTGCACCTGTGGCGGAGGCAGGGGTTTCCGCTGCAGGATTTCCCGCAGGTGCAGAGGTGGATTGCGGATGTGGAGGGGTTGGGGTGTTGGAGGGAGACGCAGGGGGCGGTGGATGAGGCGTTGGGGGGTTGAGGTGGGAGGGGAGGAGGTGTGAGGGGGTCGGTGGTGGTGGTGGCGGCGACGTTTGAGATTGTCTGGGTTGGATGTGAGTTTGGTAGTTCTTCTTGTTGGTTGTGGCGTTGTTGTTGTCGATGTGATTGCAAATTGGTACTGGCTCTTGAGTAATCTCTCCCACATTGGGTCCATAGTTGCACCTGAAGTCTTGAGCTAAACCGAGCATATCTTGACCAATTCGCTTCCTCATCCTCATCCAAACTCTACATTCGGCGGAGTGCTGGAGCCTCGGCTCGTTTGTCGTCTTTAGCACTACGATGGCATGTACTCCTGATCGCAGAGGATAACGGTAAATGCTTTAACTCTTCGCATATGTTACAAAAGTCTTCTCAGCGCTCAGATACTTTCTATACACAGGTTGGAGAATTAAAACCTAACTTCGTTTCATGTTCGCGCGCGGCCCTGCGCTGGACTCACAGGGGGCGCGCTGTCATTCCACAACAACACGACGATCCCAATCCAATCGCCATTGTTCCAGAGACGTCCGCCCGTCTCCGAGTTCATCACAGCCGAGAGGCTCCGTCCCATTCTATGAGAGTCCTCCTCTCACTTTTCGGCTGGTTGCAGTTTCAACAAAGGAAAATGGTCTACTTCGAGATACCGATCTTGCTCAGCAGGCTGCTGGGCTGGGTGTCCTTCTCGAAGATGTTCAGCATGTTCTTCCAGACCTGGCCGGGCTCCTGCGAGGCGTCGATCTTCTTCCAGATGCCGGTCTTGCGGTAGTAGTCGACGACGGGGCCGGTCTGCTCGTGGTAGGTGCCCAGGCGCTTGCGGAGGGTGGCCTCGTTGTCGTCGGAGCGCTGGATCAGAGGCTCGCCGGTAACGTCGTCGATCATGCTGGCCTTGGGCGGGTTGAAGATCTTGTGGTAGGAACGGCCGGAGGCGGGGTGGACGAGACGGCCAGTGATACGGGCGACGAGCAGCTCGTCGGCGATCTGGAGCTCAATGGCGTGCTTGAGCGGCTGCTTCTTGGCGATGAGCATGCCGTCGAGCTTCTCGGCCTGGGGAACGGTGCGAGGGAAACCGTCGAGGATGAAGCTGCAAGGTGTATGTTAGCGATATCCTCCATTGATAAATGTCGCGCCGCAGCTCTTGACATGACCATACCCGCTCTGGCACTCCTTGTTGTTGTCCAGCTCGTTCTGGATCATGTTGATCATGATCTCGTCCGACACCAGCTTGCCCTCATCCATGATCTTCTTGGCCTGGCGACCGAGCTCGGTCTTAGCGGCAACCTGGGCGCGCAGCATGTCACCGGTGGCCAGGTGGCAGGCGCAGTACCTCTCCTTGATCTTCGGGGCCTGGGTGCCCTTGCCTGGCGCAGGGGTCAGCAAACGGAACAGCCATTGTCGCAAGGGATGATACATACCGGCACCGGGAGGGCCAATGAGGATCATGCGCATGCCATCGACGGCAGGCTTGGGGGTGCTGTCCGGCTTGCCAAACTTGCCCTCCAGCTCGTGGACTCGGTTCTCCAGCGAGGTGATGTGGTTCCTCAGCTGCTCGACGATCTGTTCGGACGACATGGTGGCTAATGTAGACACGCGGGAATGACCTGACCGAGGCGATGCGAATGGACGGAGGGAGGAGAGTGGAGAGTGAGGTGGTGAGGGTGGAGGGTGGATGCGGTGGTGATGGGGAAATCTGTCTTGCGCGACAGGATATCGAATGCGGTTCGGGCTGGGAGCTGCAGCTTTCGCCGACAGCGCCGACGTTTCCTCGGAAAACGTTTGCTTGGCCTTTTGCCCGGCGCGAGAGGTACGTACGCTTGCTGGAAAGCCAAACAGCCGCCCGTTGGTGCGGGTCGATCTTAATCAGATGAATTGCTGACTACGACGTGTCTGTGCGATACCCAATATATATAAAGACGGCATGTCTCCCTTGTACGGTCTTTGGGACATGAATTGTTATGAGGTTGTGTTTCCGCAGTGATCGTTTGCCGGAGCACTTGCCGAGGCTTGGATTGCTGCACTTCCCAACATCTGCAGGGAGATGATCTCGCTCAGCGGCACTTTCGGAGACGCATTGATTGCAGCTTGGTCATGTACATGTATTCTCCTGGGGAACAGATGACATACATATGGGAGGAGCATCCTGGCATCCGAATCATCGGGTCTCTGTTCCTCCCCTTCTTGATCGATAAGATGCAGCATCAGCAGATAAGAAGCTCTGACGGAGCGGCCTACTCCGAGATCAAAACGTAAACAAATGCTTAACGAGTATTGAATTCTTGCGGGTGCATCTACGATAACAAGCGACGAACTGTTGCTTCGACTTGTCGCACGATAATAAGACTACAAGAGGTCTTGTAAGGCACGCCATGACACGACCACTGCTGGTGCTTTGGCAGCTGGAGCGCCTCCAATTGAGGGACGTTGCAACGTATCCCTAATACTTCACCGTCGACCGAGAAGAGCAAGCTCTGAATGCACCAAGACGTAAATTACATGCCTCGTTGTCGCAAAGATGCATTACCTTACATGTTTTGATGGCAATGCAATACAGCGTCTTCGCGCTGAAAACGGAGCCGACCACGACAGAGGCGCGCCTGCCTCCTCCCAGAAGAGCACTTGGACCTGCCTCTCTTTGACCTTCAATACCTCCCAACGATTTTCACACAATGCGCCCCCATCTCTCACACAACTCTTTCCGACCACACTGGAGCCGCAATCGCCATGTACTCGACCGCGACCATGATTCACGGTATGGTCGCGCACCGCCCGGACAGCTCTAGAGTCAACCGCGCGACCGACCATTCGTAAGTCTGCGGAAGCTCGCACTGTGTTTACCTAGACTGACAAATCTACAAGGCGTTCGCCCAGCCCTGTTCGCACTCGCCGTCACCGTCGGTCCTATACCATCTCAGCACCACTAGGAACGAGAGTCAATGCATTCCCAAGCCCGTCTGGCCTCCCACCAACGCCATCAGGCAAGGATTCACCGGTGTTTGGCAAAGAGAATGCTTCACCTATCCGTCCAACTACCTCGAGCTCAGCGCCTCTGCTGAGCAAGCCTGTATTGGCCGGATCACCAACCTCGCCGAAGCGTCCCCGTATCTTCCACACCACTTCGATCTTCAACGATCGCTTCCTCGACTTACCACCGTTACCCGACACTTGGACCACGCAGCACGACAGAGCAATCTGCCTGCTGGACTCGCGAAACTATTCGCACGCCGCCATTGTCGCCAAACTGCGTAGAGTCTTCCCCGAGCTCAGAGGAACTTTGACGCCATTAATGATCGACAAGAGACTCAGGATTCTGGACCAGAACGTCGAGCTCGATTACTGGCGCATCAGCAGCCGCGCGATCTCCACGCCTCCCAGGCAGGTCAGAGATTTTGGCATGCAGTCGTCGGATACCACGCCGACCAAAGCCGCAAAGAGTGGCCGCTTCATGGGCTTTTTGCTCGGGAAGTACTTGAATCCGCGCAAGCTGACGCAAGAGTTTGGGACAGGTCGCAAGAGTTATGTTGAGAGATTCTAAGACGAGGGTGCCAAGTCCGCGGTAATGTTTAATGTGAGAGTGTAGTCGAAGTTTTACGTGTTCCTGGCGCATATGTCAATGTGGCAGCGGTTCGAAAGCTTGCGTGTGGCTGGAGTCGTCAACTGCTTGATGCATTGGCTTTCAGGGAACGGGACGACTGATCAGAACGGGAACACCATAGCTTGAGGCATAGCAACTACTAATTCACGTTGACCGAGAAAAGTTTCCATGATGTGACATGAAGAATTCAATGTACGCAATGTATATCTTCGGCAGTCGAACCGTCCGGTCGGCGTTGATGACATTGTTGGAAGTCGGTCATCTCATCGCGCTTCCTTTACCGTTACGTACCCAATTCTTCTTTGATACTCACCACTTGCGGATATTCTCTTCAGCAAGGTTGACAGGATTATCAGGATGAAGCTGTGGTTGGTTCCATGCGTAAATCTTCCTCTCTTCCTAACCCCTCAAATCCCAAGCATTTGTGGCTGCTTATCGGCATCCTAAATGTGGCAGGAGATAGGGCTCTCTCACCTTCGGCTTGCACTTCGCCCTCCTAGCGATCATTGTCGGCACTACCGCTTTGGAATGTGGAAGTCCATTGCCGGACGACAGTTCTATCACCGGAGACTTCCACTCTTTTCACATATTCTTGACACACATCACGGCGGACTGACACGGGGAAGTCATATTCTTCGCGTGGACCTGCCCGAAAGAGGCAGGTACATGCGAAGCAGGGCGTGAAAGTGTGGAGTAGCAGAACTAGCGCTTCGGCCGACATCTGTAGCTTTGAGAGATAGAAGACACCGCGAAGTATTTGAAGGGTCACGCCTCCGCACCTGAACCTCTTACTTCCCCTCTGACTATCATCTTCTCCTCGTTCACAGAGACTCAATTCTTGGACCTCTCTCTCTTTGCCACCAGAGGGCTCAAGCTCTTATCGTCAAGCGCAACGAAGCGCGTCATAACTCCATCTTATCCCCGCGTTCTTCATTGAAGTCGCACAGTCTTCCCCTCCCACCTCTTACACCGACATCACACAAGCGCCACCGAAATGGCATCCTTCATGCGTTCCGCAGCCAGGCTGCAGCCTGTTCTGCGCGCCAACACCCGCACCGCCTTCACTCGCCGTATGGCTACCCAGAGCCCTCCTCGCGCTGCCTCCGCCGCCGCGGCCCAGCAGACTGTCGCCGATGCCATTGAGCAGCCCTACTTCGCGGACGAGCCCACTGGCCCCGTCATGCGCACTCAGATCCCCGGCCCCAAGGCCAAGAAGGCGATCGCCGAGCTCGACAAGGTCTATGAGACCAGGAGCTTGAACATGATGGCCAACTACCAGGACTCCTTTGGCAACTACATCGCGGACTTGGACGGCAATGTCCTGCTCGATGTCTACGCGCAGATCGCCTCCATCCCCGTCGGCTACAGCAACCCTACCCTCCTCCAGGCTGCCATGAGCCCCGAGATGGCCTCTTCCCTCATCAACCGCCCCGCCATGGGCAACTTCCCCTCCCACGACTGGGCCGAGATCCTGAAGACCGGTCTGCTGCGCGCTGCGCCCAAAGGCCTTGACCAGGTTCTTACTGCGACCGCTGGCTCCGACGCCAACGAGCTTGCCTTCAAGGCGGCTTTCATGTGGAAAAGACAGCAGCAGCGTGGTGGATACGATGTTGAGTTCTCCCAGGAGGACATCAAGACCGCGATGGACAACCAGGCACCTGGCTCCCCCAACATGTCCATTCTGTCGTTCCGTGGTGGCTTCCACGGCCGTCTTTTCGGCTCGCTCTCTTGCACTCGCTCCAAACCCATCCACAAGCTTGACATCCCCGCCTTCGACTGGCCGCAGGCGTCCTTCCCTCAGCTCAAGTACCCGCTTGAGCAGCACGCCGAGGAGAACGCTCGTGAGGAGCAGCGCTGCCTCGACGAGGTTGACCAGATCATCTCTACCTTCCACAACCCGCCCGCCGCCATCATCGTCGAGCCCATCCAGTCTGAGGGTGGCGACAACCACGCTTCTCCGGCCTTCTTCAAGGGCCTTCGTGAGATCACCCGCAAGCACAAGGTTCTCATGATCGTCGACGAGGTCCAGACCGGTGTCGGTGCCACCGGCAAGTTCTGGGCTCACGAGCACTGGGACATGCAGGACCCGCCCGACATGGTCACCTTCTCTAAGAAGGCCCAGGCCGCTGGTTACTACTACGGCAACCCCGAGCTCAGGCCCAACAAGGCCTACCGCCAGTTCAACACGTAAGTTCAACTCAGTTCTGCAAGCATCTCGTCACGGGACTATGCTAACACCACTTCTAGCTGGCTCGGTGACCCCGCTCGCGCCATACTCTTCCGTGCCATCCTCGCCGAGATTGAGAGCAAGAACCTCGTCCAGAACACCGCCGAGACCGGCGACTACCTCTACGCCGGCCTCGAGAAGCTCGCCAAGAAGTTCCCCAAGGACTTCCAGAACCTCCGTGGCAAGGGTCAGGGCACCTTCATTGCCTGGGACTCGCCGCGCCGCGACGAGCTCCTGAAGAAGGCCAAGGGCTTCGGCATCAACATCGGTGGCTCCGGCGCGGAAGCCGTCCGCCTCAGGCCTATGCTGATCTTCCAGAAGAAGCACGCCGACATCCTCCTCGAGGGTCTGGAGAAGATCGTTCAGGCATGAAACGGTCACGATGGGAATAATGGGATGATGTGAACGATTGAATTTTTGCTTGTTGTTTCTGGTATATCTGACGCAAGACGGCGACAATGGACCGTACTTGCTCCTGCATGGCGTTGTGGATTAGGGATCTGACAAGGCGAGCCCAAGGGCAAATCAGCGAAACAATGATTACACACGAAGCGAATTTGGTTCCCACCAGCTCTGAACATTTCTCTGCCAAACCGTCAACGGAGAATTTACCCATGCCCTCACGTGTATCATGCACGCAACAGCGTGAGAAGTCCGATGATGTCCAGCAGCGATATGAATAATGCCAACACGCGTCCCCCACTCATTTCCCGGCCGGGGTCGTATTGCGGTGCTCACATGCACATAGCTAGCAGTTGTAGAAAGTCGGCTGAGCAGCGGCTAAACATGGTCCCAGAGTCACGTTATGTCTCTGTTTCCGCAATGGGCTTGGCCTGGCCGCTGCAGTGCGTGGTCATTGTGCATGGGCGGGCTAGCAATACTGCAAGGCAACAGAACGCAGCCGCCGACGATCGGCCAGGGTGAATTTGTTGTGCACGGCAGATTTCTTGATAAGGTGCCGCGAGAGGCTTTTCGTGGGCCGTTCGGACAGGAAGGCCAAAGGGTCCGCTCATCGAGCCTTTACCGCACTGAGGGTTCGCTATCGCTCAGAGGCCCCGGCAGATGCGTGGTCGGACCCACCGGGCGGGAGCGGCGCCAGCAACGTCGCCTCGCTCACCACGCTGGGGGACTAGGGACAGCTTAGACTTCGACCTGGACAGAACAGCAGCTGCCCTCACCACGCGATCCTCATCTCCTCCCACGCACCGTCTGGCCCGCCGGCAGCTCAATGCCCCCCTCGTTCTGACTCCCACGTGCCTTGCATCGCCTGCAGCCCATGAGCAGCATCCCGCCCGTGGTCATCTCCAGCCAGCCAGCACCCCCCAGCCCACACGCACCGCCAGCCCGAGCGACACCGCCGCCGAGTGGATCACACGCGCCGCCCACTCCACCCCCGGCTATCAACCACCTAGGCCCGCCGGCTGTCGTCGTCTAGCAGGGTAGAGCTCTGACGCACCTCGACGCCGTCCTACACACGCCTACCTCCTCGTGCCTTGCCCATCCTCACCGCCGGGTCCCTACCCGCATTCCATCCCAACGGCGCTCTGCTTTTCTTAGCACCGCCGCCCACACCACCACCTCCATTGCGGGAGAGGGTCCGCTACAGCCCCGACCACCGCCAAGATTCCGTTCACTATCGGCAGCAACAGTACACGAAAGCCCGCCAACATCCCCCTGCACACCCTCGGTTCCTCCTCCCGCCGCTCCCACCGCGAGAGCTTCGACGAAAAGTACGGCGACCGCGCGCGCCTGCGCCGCTCCGGCTCCTACTCCGAGACAGACGACGACGACGACCGCTCCGACTTCTCGCTCTGGAGTGACACGGGCGATCTCGTCGACCAGCTTGCCGACGAGGACCCGCTCGCCGGACGTGTACGCGTGAGCGTCGACGACCCTCAGAGCTCGCACCACCGAGGTCGCGGCCACCAGAAGAGAGTGCGATACGCTTCCCGGAGCGCGAACAACGAGAAAGAGGGTCAGCACACCGGACGCTTCGCCAGCGTTCCCAAGAATCCCAAGGACATCCCCATCCCGGAGCCTCCGCCCAGAAGACTCAATTGGGGCGAGAAGCTCCTAGCCGCCGCACTCATGCCCGCCGCAGATGGACCCTCCCGTATGCACGGGTTGCACGGGAAAAAGCTGATCTACTTCTTGTCAATTTTCGTCTCATTAGGCGTCTTCCTCTTCGGATATGACCAGGGCGTCATGTCGGGCCTTATCACGGGCCCGTACTTCAAGGACTACTTCAACCAGCCTTCGAGAGCAGAGATCGGAACCATGGTTGCTATTCTTGAGATCGGTGCACTGATCGCCTCGCTCGTCACCGGACGGATAGGCGATGTCATTGGCAGGAAGAAGACCATTCTGTATGGTGCGCTCATATTCGTTGTTGGAGGAGCTTGCCAGACATTCGCCACGGGCATGCCCATGATGATGCTCGGAAGAATTGTAGCTGGTCTCGGAGTGGGTGCTCTCACCACGATCGTGCCAGTCTACCAGTCCGAAATCTCGCCTCCGCACAATAGAGGAAAGCTGGCGTGCATTGAGTTCTCTGGCAACATCTTCGGCTACATGGTCAGTGTTTGGGTCGACTATGGCTGCAGCTACATCAATAACGACTGGGCGTGGCGCGCGCCGTTGTTCATGCAGGTCATCATGGGATCTCTTCTGGCCGTGGGCACTTTCCTGGTCGTGGAGTCGCCTCGTTGGCTATTGGACAATGACCACGACGAGGAAGGTATTGTAGTGATTGCCAATTTGTACGGCAAGGGTGACATTCACAACCCGAAGGCAAGAGACGAGTACCGCGAGATCAAGATGAACGTCCTCCTGCAGCGCCAGGAAGGCGAGCGCAGCTACTACGACATGTTCAAGCGCTACTACAAGCGTGTCTTCATCGCCATGTCCGCCCAGGCTCTCGCTCAGCTGAACGGCATCAACGTTATTTCATATTACGCGCCTCTCGTCTTCGAGCAAGCCGGCTGGGTCGGCCGCGACGCTATCCTGATGACTGGCATCAACGGTGTCACCTATCTCATGTCAACCGTCCCGCCCTGGTACCTCGTAGACCGTCTCGGTCGTCGCTTCATCCTGCTCTCTGGCGCAGCCGCCATGATCATCTCGCTGTCCGCCATATCGTACTTCATTTACATCGACATCAAGCTCACGCCGACTCTGGTCGTCATCTTCGTCATGATCTACAACGCCTCGTTTGGTTTCTCCTGGGGCCCGATTCCTTGGCTGTACCCACCGGAGATTCTGCCGCTCAGTATTCGCGCCAAGGGTGCAAGTTTGTCGACTGCCGCCAACTGGTCTTTCAATTGGCTTGTGGGTGAGATGACGCCGATCCTGCAGGATGCAATCAAGTGGCGGCTGTACTTGGTTCATGCGTTTTTCTGTGCAGTGTCTTTTGTTGTCGGTAAGTCTTGCAATGTGTTCCTTCTACCTCAATCGGGCCCTCGCTAACATTATGTAGTCTGGTTCATCTACCCCGAAACCGCCAACGTCCGCCTCGAAGACATGAACTCCCTCTTCGGCGACGCCACGACAATGGCTCCCACGCCAGAGACTCTCGCCGAAGCAGAATCCCTATTCTCCGGCAACCGCTCGCCCGTCCCCTCGTTCCGCCTGGGCGAGGGCGATTCCAACGTCGACCCCAACGTTCCCGACCTCGACATCGACCCACCCTCCGTCGAAATCCAGGGAGGCAAGCCAGTCCTCAGCAAAGACTCGGAGCGCGAAGAGGGCGTCGGCGGCTGGATCAGCAACCTCGTCAAGAAGGGCGACGCGAACGGTGGCGGCAGTGGCAAGTACCGTCAAGTGGGGCAAGACGACGAGTAAAGAGAAAAGATCGAAAGAACGAAAGAAAGAAAGAAAGAAAGACGAAGGTTTGTCAAGTGAGTGTCGCGTGTGTGTCTGTGCATCTGTGAGCGTTCTGCTTTTTGTTTCCACGAAGTCTGCATGGCTATCTGGTCTTGAAGCTCCCGCGGGTTTCCGAATCGATCTTTCCCTTCTTCTGAAATATAGAGACTGGTTGATCAGCCGTTCATGCTCGCAGCCTGGTGTATAGATACTTGCGGGGCGCGGGCGACTTCTTATCAGAATGCCCTGGGCCTGGTACAGAGGAGACAGCACAAATTACTTCAATACAAAATTACCTCCCTTGAGGATCACCCAAAACGAACGTGCCACCACGTGACTTTGTGCTCTTCACGTGTCTGGCTCGAAAGTCAGTCAAGGACACGTTTTGATCGCGGGTCGCGCAGCCTTGCATAATAAGCGCGCGACCAGAAACGCTGGAAATAGACCCCTTGCCCTGCGGGACCCGCGCTAGGAGGCAGCCAGCTTAGCTGGCCATTCGAGGCCGTCCCGCTAGTTTACGACGCTCCAGCTGTCTCTGCCAACGACGACGAAGCCGTCGAGCTTACAACTTTACCACTGGACTGCATATCGCAGCACGAGGCCTTTCTCGTCACGCTCTCTTCTTTCTTCTTTCACCCTCTTTCAGCCGCTCCTGGCGCGATAGGGTGTTGAGCGTTTACCTTACACGCGCCGCTGCGGATTTCTGGGGAAGGAGGATCGGAGGACTACTTTCGATATCTTGGGCGCGAACCGCGATTGCATCTGGACCAAATACGATCTGATACCGATTTGTGACTCCTCTCGACCTTCGACGGTCCGAATCGCCCCCATTATCGAAACGAGCGAACTGGCTCCAGCTCTCAGCAATGGCGGTCCGCGGTGAAGCCGTCACCACTGGTGCGGACACGACGGGCGACATGAGGAAGAGGAACGCCGGGCAGGCGACAAAGGCGAACGGAGGACAGACGGCTCAGGATGTGAAGGAGAAGTCGAAGCAGAAGGTATGTTTGCACGGGACAAGATTACCACATATTCGGATTGGATTGGCGGGGGGCTGACAATTGGGTTTCTCTTTGGCAGACGAACTCCTTCATCGATATCTTGGACGAGTACGAGTTCTTGATCGCGCCGCTGGTCTTCACTGCGCTGGCGTTCTTCACGCGCATGTGGAAGATCGGCCTGTCGCCGATCGTTACTTGGGATGAGGCTCAGTATGTTCTTTTCCCCCACTACTGCCTCTTCTGCAAGACTTGAGATCTAACAATGCGTACAACAGCTTCGGCAAGTTCGGCTCCCACTACCTCAAGCGCGAATTCTACTTTGACGTCCATCCTCCCCTCGGCAAGATGCTCGTCGGCCTCTCGGGCTACCTGGCCAACTACAACGGCTCCTTCGAGTTCAAGTCCGGCGAGACCTACCCGGAAGAGCTCAACTACACCTTCATGCGCCTGTTTAACTCCGCATTCGGCGCCCTCTGCGTCCCGCTCGCCTACTTCACCGCGAAAGAGCTGCACTTCAAGCGCCCGACCGTCTGGCTCGTGACGGCCATGGTGCTGTTCGAGAACAGCTACACGACCATCAGCAGGTTCATCTTGCTCGACAGCATGCTGCTGTTCTTTACGTTCACTACGGTATTTTGCTGGAGCAAATTCCATAACCAGCGCCACGACAGCTTCTCGCCTGAGTGGGGGTTCTGGCTCTTCTGCACGGGTGTCAGCATTGGTTGCGTCTGTAGTGTCAAGTGGGTGGGCATGTTCGGTACCGCGCTTGTTGGTATCTACACTATTGAGGATTTGTGGAACAAGTTTGGTGATCTGAAGATGCCAAAGGTGAGTTTTCCAGGATACCTGGCCGAAAATCCGGCTCGTTTAGCTGACATTCTTGCAGGTCGAGCTCGCGGCACACTTTATCTTCAGAGTGGTCGGCCTCATTGTCATTCCTCTCATTGTCTACCTCTTCTCTTTCTACATTCACTTCCTGATTCTTGAGAACAGCGGTCCTGGCGACGCGCAGATGTCTTCTCTCTTCCAGGCTAACCTCAGGGGCACCGAAGTCGGCAAGGATAGCCCTCTGGAGATTGCCATTGGCTCTCGCGCAACCCTTAAGAACATGGGCTACGGCGGTGGCCTTCTGCACTCTCACGTTCAGACCTACCCCGAAGGCTCTACTCAGCAGCAGATTACTTGCTACCACCACAAGGATGCCAACAACGACTGGTTCTTCTACCCCAACAGGAACCAGCCGGACTACAACTCTGAGGACCCCGAGATCAAGTATGTCGGCAACGGCGATGTCATTCGTCTCATTCACGCACAGACTGGTCGCAACCTTCACTCTCACCAGGTCGCCGCTCCTGTGACCAAGGCCGACTGGGAAGTCTCTTGCTACGGCAACCTCACGATCGGCGACAGCAAAGATCACTGGAAGGTCGAGGTCGTGGATGATGCTTCCTCTAGGGACTACTCGAAGCTCCGCACGCTCACCACTTCTTTCCGTCTTAGACATGTGGATCTTGGATGCTACCTCCGCGCTGGCAACGTCAACCTGCCCCAGTGGGGTTTCAAGCAGATCGAGACGACTTGCGTTAAGGAGAACAAGCCTCGCGATGTCTACACTCACTGGAACGTCGAGTCCCACTGGAACGAGAAGCGTAAGTTCACCCCTTCCTTGTATATCCAACCCCATCACTAACCCCTCCCAGTCCCCGCCAGCGACCCCGGCTCCTACAAATCCCCCTTCTTCCGCGACTTCGTGCACCTCAACGTCGCCATGATGACATCCAACAACGCCCTCGTCCCTGACCCCGACAAGCAAGACGACCTTGCCTCCAAACCCTGGCAGTGGCCCCTCCTCAACGTTGGCCTCCGCATGTGCGGCTGGGACGACCACATCGTCAAGTACTTCCTGCTCGGCAACCCGCTCGTCTACTGGGGCTCGACGGCCTCCCTCGCCGTCTTCGCCGCCATGGTCGCTTGGTACGCGATCCGCTGGCAGCGCGGCTACGACGAGCTCACCTACGCCCAGCTCGACCACTTCCACTACTCCGGCATCTACCCCGTCCTCGGCTGGTTCCTGCACTACCTGCCCTTCGTCGCCATGGCCCGCGTCACCTACGTGCACCACTACTACCCCGCGCTGTACTTTGCCATCCTGTGCGCGGGCTTCTGCGTCGACTGGTACACGCGCGAGCTGAGGAAGAGCGTGCAGTGGGGAATTTTCGCCCTGCTGTATGTCGCTGTCGTTGGGCTGTTTTGGCTTTTCAGGGCGTTTAGCTTTGGTATGGAGGGTAGCCACACGCAGTGGAAGCATTTGAAGTGGTTGCCGACTTGGCGGATGACTGATTAGGTTGGTCGTTCGTTGGGGAACGCGTGGGGAAAACAAGACGACGCCTCACTTTGTGGAATCTTGCGCGGCGATGACGGAGACCAAGGCTTGTCATCAAGTTGGGGGAGGTGTATGGCGCCACGGACGATTTCCTTCATCCTCAACTTTCCTTGGTTCTCGGTTCCACTGTGACCTAGGCAACTAATTAGCTACTAGAAGCTTGTACCATCATATCACCTCCTTGAATATGTTAATCCAACACTCGAAGACTAACATGGTTCTGCGCTGTTTCGGCATGTTTGAAGATAGAACGCTACAGACCGATCGAACGATTCGATCAGTCAGGGCCTGCAACAAAGCGTCCGTGATCGCCTAGAGCCGGCCGACCAGCACGTACCGCTCGGAATAGCCAAGCGAACGGTGACAAGTCTGAGTCGGACCCTGGTGATGTGACATTGTTCGTCTCTACATCTGTGTGGCTATCTGGATTACCGCACGTGCTGTACTCTAGTATGTCTTCCGTCGTCTCGTGTACAGCAGTCTCATCAAGCCGTGCAAGATCATCAGTCTCCAACCACCAACAATCACCAGCAGCGAAAGGAAACAATCAAGAAGGACGGGAGAACAACAACAACAGCAGAGCGTCCATCCTACCTAGCGCGTAAGTCAGAGACTCCATCAAGAAGAAAAGAACCAAAAAAGAAAAAAAAAGAAAAAAGAAGAAAGACAGAAGGCTCAAAACACCACTCCCCTCTCCCCCTCCCTCCCCATCCCCCTCACAACCCCTCCCTCACCGCCCACATCTCCCCCACCCTCCCCACCTGCCCCGCCGTAAACCCCTCATAGCACGCATCCGTCGAGTAATCCATCCAATTATGCACGCTGTCCGCGCCCTCCAGCCCGGGACAGCTGTCCTTGCCGCCGACGGGGCAGCCGTCCGTGCTCTCGCTCTGCGCCGGCGTGTCGTCGACCAGGTCGCCCTCGCCGCCGCAGTCGTAGCCCTCGAACACATGCAGCAGCCCCAGCCAGTGGCCCGTCTCGTGCGCGGCCGTGCCGCCGGCGTTGTAGCCGTCGACGGCGCCGCCGGGCAGCGTGCCCGCGGCGATGTTGCAGCCGTCGGAGGCGGAGAGGGCGCGCGGCGAGGCGGGCGGCAGGCGCGAGGGCAGCGTGCAGGTGCCGAGGATGCCGCCGGCGAGGTCGGTGTGGAAGTAGAGGTTGAGGTCGCGGTAGGAGCCCGCGCGCAGGGCGAGCTTGAGCTCGGACATGGTGGCGTCGTCGCCGGCGACGGCCCAGGCGTCGTTGGTCGTGAAGCTGGTGTTGACGTGGTTGAACGTGATGCCGATGGGGTTGTAGGCGGCGTTGAGGGCGGCGGCTTGCGCGGCGGCCATGGCGGGGGTTACGGTGGAGGCCTTGGCGGCGGTGGTGATGATGTGGAAGTAGGCGTTTATGGTCAGGGGTTGGGGCAGGGTGCGGCGGGCGAGGGCGGCGGGGGCGCGGGCGCCGGTGGCGCGGGAGCGGGTTTTGGCGTGCAGGGCGCGCGCGAGGTGTTTGAAGGAGGCGGTGGCGTTGGTGTCGTGGACGGCGCAGGCGTGGCGGCGGTAGAGTTTGGTCGTTTGGGGGTCGAGGAAGTGCGTTGCGTTGTTGATGGCGGAGGGGGGCAGGGGTTTGACGGGCTGGTTGTTGCGGGCGGCGCCTGTTAGGGTCGCTAGGGCCGCGAGGACGGCGGCCAGGAGGATGGTGCTGCGCATGGTAGGGCGGGATCTAGATCTATGAGGCTCTGCTCGTGGTGGACGGTCGTCTCAGGCCCCTGTAGCAGCGGGAGAGGCGTTTCCGTGGAATGCGGTATTGGGTCACCACGTGGGACTGGAGCTCATCAGGAATGCTGGACGTGCTTGGTTTCTTGTGTTTCTTTTCGTCGTATCTGAATTGATGGCAGCAGCCAGTAAGGCGGCAGACGTCGAGATCGATCCGATCGCTCCCCCAGCAGCGCCCTACTGCTATATAACGAAACCATACGAGTCGACCCGGAACCGCTGGCCTGGGGGCAGTCCTTTGCCCTCGGAGAATACGTCGACGTTTGCGTCCCGGCCCAGTGGCCCACACAAGCGGGGGTGAAACGACAACAAAGAGTCCCCTGTCCCCGGGAATCATCCCCAAGGCAAGGCTACCCGGTCTGCATCCCAGAGTCTAGGCCTTTTTCCGTTGTCATATGAGCGTGGTGCTTCAGCCATCGCGTGGCATTCTGAATGGACGTGCCGTGAGCCGGCGTCTTTTCTTTGGCTCAGCAAGTCTGGTGTGCCAGGAAGAGAAAGGGAAGGAGATGCTCGGGGTTGAGGTCAGCGGTGCTGGAGCAAAGGAGGAGCCGAGACAGGATAGACAATGCACTGGAGGAGAGGCGTCGTCTGGATGTCGAGAGTACGATCGTGAGGGTGTGCTGAGATGGTTAAGGAAGAAGTCTAATATCTGGATGTACATACGTGACGCCAAGGCTCCGATCGTTTGCCCCCTAATCTTCGCCTCGATCGATGCCGGGCTGTGAAAACGCCATGAACGCCTTAATCTCAGCAACGCTGACAATGGAGAAAATGATTCAACAATAGATTCATTTGGGTACGTCAGGAGAGGAAGGAGGGAGCGCCTATGCCCCTTCTCCAGGTCGCCCGCTGCGGCCGGTTGTAGTTGCCGTGCTCGGCTGGTCTGTGTTCCAACTGAGATAGCTGTGGTCGCCGAGTTTCCTGCATTGTTTCGCCACCGGTCAGTGATCGTTCTTTGTATAATGCAAGCCCAATGGTGACCAATGAAGACGCGAGCAGATGCTAACCTTGGCTTGATCAGATGTGTCGCGGTGAAGAGAGCTCCAAGCACGATGCAGAGCCCACCGACCACCACATAAGCAATACCGAGGAAGGGGTTCTTGCCTCCCATGATGGTTCGTGTGGAAAGCAAGATGGACTTCGTTCCGTCGTAGCTGTTCACGGGGAAATCTGCAGGATGCCACGTCAGCGCCTCATTTCCAACTTCTTGCTCCAATATCCATCCACTCACAGTCGTAGACATCAACCTGATACCTGCCAATCTCCATAGCCCTGGTATCGTTCCTGCGCGCGAGCTTGCTGAAAGTTGGCAACCCCGCCGTCCTCATCCAGACCTGGAACGCCTCGTCCGTGTGCAGATCCGGGTAGGGGAACGTCTCGTTGTAAACGGGGTACTTCTCCCTCCAGTACATGGGCGGCACGACAGATCCGTAGGGGTAGACGTCCGTGGTCACCGTCTTGTACAGCTCCTTGTCGCTGTCCCACGCGATGCTCGTGTTCTTCATGTCATAGGTGTAGTTGCCGCTCTCGCCAGGCCAGTTGAGCGCCAGCGGCGGGAAGATGGTGTCGTTGAAGAGCGAGTTCGCGATCAGGCCGCAGGGGTAGTAGGGCTTGCCGTCCTCGCCCGTCTGCAGGGGGTCGCAGTCGCTGCCCTCGATGTCGGATGCGGACCGGTACTCGCCGTTCAGCTGCTGCATGTCAAAGGACTTGACGTAGCGGCGGTGGTTTTGGTAGAAGTTCGTCAGGCGGTAGTAGAGCAGGACGGGCGGGCTGAGCACGTCCGGCACGTGGAATTGCATGCGGCAGACAGGCGTCGTGACGTTGGTCGTGCCGCCGTAGCTGATGTATTGCGTCTCGCGGCACCAGGTGGGCGCGTCGTCGGCGCTGACTTCATTGCGGAAGGAGTAGGAAACGGCGCTCGTCGGGATAGGGTCGAAGTTGGTGCCCTGCGCGTTGCAGGCGGGCGCGGTGGCGTTGCATTGCGAGTAGTCGATCGAGAGCTCCTGGACCTTGGCGCTGGCGTACAGCAGCAGGCCGCCGATGGGCGCGAAGATAATGCCCACGCCGAAGAGCAGCGGCAGGACGGTCTTGGGCGTGAGGATGGGCTGCCAGGCTTTCAAGCGCTGCTGGCGGAAGGCGGTATCTGTGTCCCGTTTATCAGTCTTCTGCTCTTGTTACTTTCCACCCTCAATGCGCCGGGTCGGCGTTCGGCGGGAGGGTTGCGTTCTCGCGTACTCGGTGGCCTTCTGCTCTTCTGCTTCTTGTCCGGCTCCTCGTTCTCCCGTACGCTGCTCGAGTCGGTGTGCTCCATCGTTTGCGACATGACCCTGGTCCGGTGCGTGTGGCCAACGGGAGGTGGTGGACGGAGGGGGAGGGACGTCGTCCAGCGCGCGCGGCGTCGCAGCTTTCCCAAGCCGTTGGTGGTTCGTCAGCGCCCGTGTCAGGGTCCGGCTCGTGGCGGACGCTGTCGCGACGGCAGCCCGGCAAAGGCGTGCTGGCAAATATGGCGACTGCGAATTACGTGGCACATGTGAGATTGATGAGTAGTGCCGTAAGTGATCTTGACTGCGGCTGCGCCACCCTTGATGACGAGACGACCTGGTAAGATTGGTCTGAAGACAGCGGATTTCAATGTTATGATCGAGTAAGGATTACAAAAACTGAGCGTAGTTCGAAGGGAAATGAGAAAAGGAGATGTAGTTTATTACATATAATTGTTAATGAAATTGGTCCAAATGTACAATTAAAGATACATTGCAATCGGGAATGATGGTGTTGGGACAGGCATTGAGATATCAATAACTATCATCGTTTCCATTCACCGTCGCATCTATCTAACGTATCCAACTGTTGAAAGTGGGTGGGTATCATCTGCCATTCCAGATCATGCTATGCAATGGATCCACCCGTCGCTTAACGCCGGAAACAAAACACCGAATGGCAAAACAGCTATTTGCTGTGAGGGGAGTCGTGAAAATGCTGGAGACCGTGGGAAAACCATGTTCCGTAACAACCAAAGGGAAAACCAAAAGCAATCCAATCGTGAAAGGAAAAAACCAAAAAACGTAAATGCCCAGAAACGCCTTCGTCAGTGAGTCATCATCAATTCGTAAGGCTGCCGCCTGATCATTCTGATGCGAGGAATGCCGCCGTGGCTGACGGCAGAGTGAGCGTGCTATGCGGTGTGCTGTATGCTGTGCCACAAATGCAGGGGTATCGACAATGTCGCTCAGAGAAATTTCTCGAAATGCTCGCGGTCGAACCAGCCGGACTTGTCGTAAGCCTCCCATAGCTTGCTGGTCTTGTTCACGTCAATGTTGCATGCCTGTTGTGCGGCCGTCTTGGTGAAGTTCTTGCCCTCGCGAAGACAGCCTACTTTGGCGATGAAGATGCGGCGCTTATTCGCAAGATATTGTGCGCCGAACAGCTTGAGCTCGGCGGCTGCCTCGACCTCCTGAGGATGCATGAACTGCACTTCGGGGTCGGTGCGGAGATCGTTGGGTGAGCCTTTCCACGTCACCTTGAGAGGCTTTGCACCGTGGTCTAGCGTCGATGTGGGTGGCGAGTAGTCGGGCAGCTTGGCCCAATCCTTGTCTTCTGCCTTCAGGGGCGCATGCTTCGAAGGCGGTGCGCGTTTGCGTGCTTGAGGCTCGACTGACTGTGACTTTGACTCACGCGGAACAGCGGGAGCCCTAGGCTTGCGCGGCAAAGGCGTAGGAGGCACTGCAACCTTGGCGGGCTTGACGGGCTTGGGCTTGGGAGGAGTCTGCTTTGCCTTGGTGATGCGTCCTTCGGAGGGATGGTCGAGAGAGTGCTTGAGGGATGCGGTGTACGCGTCGAGTCGGCCAGTGTTGGCGACCGGAGGCTGCAGCGTGGCATGCTTCTTGGCGCCGTAGCCCGGGATGCTGGACAACTCCTCGTAGCCCATCCTCCAGTAGTCGAGAGCAGGCTGGTCACCGTTAAAATGGTGTAGCAGCCGAGCGAAGATCTTTTTAGGTTTCGCGCTCGTCTTTTCGGGGCTCAAGCTGTCGTTGCGCGGTGTCGTAAAGTCCGAATTCCGTCTGCCGTCATCAAAGAGCGGCGCAGCATTCTCGTCTGACTGTGAATGCGAAAACAGTGGCGGGTCGTGTGAGGCGGCGGTGGACGACAGGCCAGAGTTGATTGGGGCGAGAGTGATGGGAGTGGAGGTGGTCGGAGATGCCGGTGGCGAGTGAGGAGTGTGTATAGGCGGCAGCTTAGTCGTTCGCCACGAGGTCTGCGCTGGCGAGAGACCCGCATCCTTGGAGAAGTTGGAGAGTGCCGCCTCCTCCGGTGGCGAAAGATAGGGCGGCGGGAGGCGGCGGTCGACGTCCTTTGTCTGGGGAGGCGAGGCCATGTTGGAGGGTCGGTATTGAGGAGAGAGTCGTGAGTCCATGTGTCGTGTGAGGGTGTCAATCGAACGGAGGAAGGCTGGCACAATGGGCGGTGGTCGTGGTGATATAGGTGAGAGTGGTGGAGACGGAAGCCGTAAAGTCCGAGCAGTTGCGAATCGGGGAGGCAACAGGATTGGGTGGACGGAGGGCGAGGATGGCGAGTGGCGGGAGGGCGCGGCGTCAGCAGGAGAGGTGGATTAGTTAGCACGGAGCTGGAGGGAGAAAGGCAAATGCAGGTGTAGATGTAAGAGAGCAGGCGGGCGTGCCACCGCCTAGCCTTAAGAGTCAGTCAATGGGGGGGAGTTAGGCGGCAATGGGAGGGTGAGTGGGTGAGTGAAGGGGCGGCGGTTTGGGTGGCGGCAGATGACATGGACGGATGAAAGCGAGGGCAAGCAAATGCGAGGCAGGCGGCGACTAAGGCAGGACGTGAGACAGGCGGCCGCGAGCTGCGAGCTGCGAGCTGCGAGCTGCTCTCGCTGCGACCTGCTGGCGGGAGCTGGTGTTGCTGCTGGCCGCAAGGGGCGCATGACAGGCTGCGACATCCAGCGGTAGCAGCGCGCGCAGGCTGGCGGGCTGATGACAATTGCTGGCTGCAAGAAGCGCGTGGAAGGGCAGCGAGCACACACAGCGGCGAGTGGCCAGGCAGCGCGGCGGGCTAGGCGCGGGCGCAGGACGGTGTGTCAGCCGGGCAGCGAATGTGCGAGGGCAATGGGCATTCGAAGACGCCGGCGCCGTCTGATTGCGCGCGGCGGGCTGTTGTCCTTCTCGCGACTCACAGCCGGGGCGGCGTTTGCTGCAGCGTGTGAGTGTGGAGCGTGTGAGTGTGGAGCGTGTGAGCGTGGACTGAGGCCGCAGCGCCGCAGGGTCGCAGGTGACTCATGACGCCGCTGCGACGCTGCCCGGCCAAGTCAGGGACCCGCAGGCCCGGCGATGACCTCAGGCCGCAGCCCTCGCCAATGCCATTGACCAGCACCACCACCACCGCCCTCGCCACTTGCGATGAATCAGCATTGCCGCCGCAGTCACCGCAAAAGCCTGTCGCAATTGACTCTCGCCGCCCTCACCGCTATCTCCGCGCCCTCGCCTTCTGCTCCGAGTGTCAATCGCAGCAATCCGCGCGAGCCTCGGCCGTCGCAGTAGCAGCAGCAGCGAATGCAGGCGTAATCGCAACAATGCCTCCGGACAGGCCACGAAGCACGAGGACGATGGTCATCCGCATCCGTCTGTCCTCCTGAGCAGCAGCAGCAGCAGCAGCAGCAGCAGCAGCAGCAGCTCCTTCTCCTCCTGCCACTCCCGGCGCTCGCACCCCCAATCCGCGATTCCCCCCAATCCCATCTCGCGCAGATACCGTAGCTCCATTATTGGCCGCGAGTGGAGGCACACACCGGCGCGCATCATGAGGTCGCGCCCCAGACCTCACGCGCGCCTAAGCGAGCACTCCAATGGCGCCGCGCCCATCCATTGCTCGTTGGCGCTGCTGCTGCTCGACTGGGAATACAGGCCCGGCCTCAGCGCCTCCTGCACTCCGCCGCGGCCAAGCTCTCTTTGTTTGTTGTCGTCGCGCCCCCGTCGGACAAATCCCCTCCGCTGTGCTGTTGCGGGACACGTCAAACGCGTCGCCCTCCCGCGTGTGTGTGTTGTGTGCTGCCTCAGTACCGTACCGTACTGTACTGTCATCCTCCAGTCCTCCAACAGACCAATGCCCACCGGTGAGCTCCGCGCAGGCGGCGTCCGTCAATGGCAATGCCTCGTGTCCCGCCCGACCGTATCACACGTCAATGGCCGTGGAGGTCCGTCGCGGTCGGCTGACCCCACGGCGTATCACCTGCCCCGGCGGCTGCCCCAGGCTGGCGACGGGCGACTGGCGAATGCATGTGAAAGGCAGGCTTGCGGGCATCCATCCAGACAGGCAGGCAAGCATCGCGCCGTCTGTCTCAGCCGCCGCGCATCCCACGGCCCTGCCAATCACGCCCGTGAGTGCGTGATACCCAGACAGCTAGAGTAGTTAGTACGGGGCCGATGGTTGCTGCAGGCCGGCTGAGATCTTGTGCGAGAGGGAGCTGCTGCAGCCCAAGCCCAAGCTGCCTCGGGCGCTGCCTCGCGAGCCGCCATTCGCCATCATCGCGACCCCGTCGGCCGCCATCCCACGTCGGGTCCACCGTCGCCCTCGCGCCGACCGACTGACTTAGTACTGTGGCAGACAGACAGACAGACACATTCCCCACGAGCTGCTCCACCCCCCTTCACCGTCTCCCGCTGCACGCAGACACGAGGCTCGCCCGATCCGCGTCACGCCCGCGCCCGCCTCGCGAACCTGAGCTCACATGCGTCCCGGCGGGCATTATTGTAGGCATTGTGACCACTGCCCTTGCGCCTGAGGCGTTCCTTATCGCGCGCGCGCGCGCAGGGACTCCAGATCTGCGCGGGCCGAGGTCTGCATACGTACGGGGTGCGATGAGCACGCAACCGCCGTTGCCGCCTGCAAGCGTGATGTGCAGCGCCCGCCCGCGAGCGTGGATTGTTGCTGCAACCCTGCTGCACCGCGCTGCTGCGCTGCACGTCCATGCTCGCGGGGGGAGCCTCTCTTCACGACTACAGGTGCGTCTGCGCGGTGTCTGCCGTCGCCGACTTTCGACGACAGCGCTGCGGACATGCCAGTGTTCTCTTCTCACACTCCCACGCAAACATCGTAAGTGAAGGCCACCTCCCTCTAGCTCTCCAGTAGGTAGGAGTCACCGCCATGCCATGCCAGGCCAGGCCAGGCCAGGCCGGTCAACGCCCTGCCCGCCGAGCAGGTCGCCTTCGCACGTCACGAAAGTACGAGGCAGCGAAGACGGCGACCGCAGAGCCTCTGACAGGTAGGTATTTCTAGCCCTCGCGCGCTCGTTTCGCGTCACCACCGTCGGCGGCGCGCACACTGCATTGCATGAGATCGTCGAAACCCTTGCACCACATCCATCCGCTTGAGAGAAAGAAAAGCAACAGAAAGAAAGAAAGAAAGCAAAAAGGAAGCATAAGAAAGCCAAATGTCCATCGGCATCTCCCCCCTCGACATCCTCACGCTCCTCCACCTCGCGCAAAAAACCCACGCCCGCTGGCGCGACGCCCCCGCCCGCCACCGCGCCGTGGCCCTCCGCCTGCACGCCCTCCAGGAGCCCCTCGCGCGCCTCGCCGCCGCCGCCGCCGCCGCGCACTCCTCCTCCTCCCCCCAGCCCACCACCCCCGACCCCCTCGCCCCCATCCTCGCCTCGACCCACGCGACCCTCACGACGCTCGCGCGCCTGCTGGACGAGCACGCGCCGCTCACGCTGTGGCGCCGGCTGCGGCTGGAGGGTTCGGCGCTGCGGGGGCTGGAGGCGGCGCTGGACGGGCACGTGCGGGATCTGGGGCTGTGCTGTGCGGCGGTGGGGTTGGAGGGGCTTGGGGCGCTGGGGAGGGGGCAGAGGGAGGTGCAGAGGGGGTTGGGGGAGCTGAGGGGGTTGGTGGAGAGGGTTGTTGGGGAGGAGGAGGGGAGGGAGGGTCGGCTGCCGTGCGTGCTGGAGGAGCCGAGGGGGAGGCGGAAGGAGAGGGTGGTGTTGAGAGAAGGTGGCTGGCACGGTGAGGAAGAGAGTTTTGCGGGATTTGACCGGCCGGCTCGCTCGCGGCCGCGCGATGGCGGTTCGAGGCTGGATGAGGGGTTTGAGAGGGCGGCGAGGAGGTCTTTCAGTCCGAGAAGGGATGAGTGGCGTCGGGACGATGATGATGGTCGCTGGCAGTACCCTTTCGATGGCGAATTTGTGGAGGTGCGGTCGGGTCGGCGGCGCTCGAGGCATTCGAGGGGCAGGGAGCGGGAGGTGGAGGTGGATGAGTGCTGGGAGGTGAGGTCGGTTTGGAGGAGTGGGTCGGGGGATAGGAGGTAGGGGTTTGTCGGATTTTCGTGTGCTGATTTTAGATGTCATGCTTTTGCGTGTTTTGGGTTCTGGTATTTGTTCGAATGCTATTGAGCGTTTTGATAGAGCGAGCGTTTCTGGCAGATTCGTTTGTTGCGTCGTTTGTACAGCCCGTCGTGGGTTTGTTTTGCTGAGCGACCATCCTGATATATTCTGCCATTGCCATTGCGAAATACATTGTATTTTGCTCGATATAAGTGTCTCGGCCCCACGATTCAGCGATTGCTTGATCATTTTCAGTGTGTACCTAGTCAGAGGCTGAGAGGATTAGCTGTACAATGTGGTAACGATTTGCAACGGACTCCATCGATGCATAATTACGGTATGAGACCATTCGATCGATGTGACCGGATAAAATGTTGTGTCCTTGGTGCGTACCAAATGAATGATCTGAACATGCGCGTTGACCTGAAGCCTGTGGCCACCAACGTTCTTCCCAAATCTAGTTTGCTCGCACCCACCTCGCCTCACTTGAACACCCAGCACAAGAGTACGACTTCACAACGCCTCTGCTTTTGCAAGCACAAGTCCCAGGAGAGAAATTGACTGCAATGTCGCCAAATACGATCAATTTCCCAGAATGACGGACTCCGCCCACCACCTCCCATCAACCCGCCGCCTCCTCACCTCTCTAATCAACTCAGTCGCCACGAGTTCCACCTCAAACCTCAAAGCAACCACCCAAACTCCAGATCCCACCACCAACACCAACAACCCCCTCTCGCAAAACCACAAACCCGCCCTCCTAACCCTCCACACCCTCTTCCCCAACGACCTCCTCCCCGCCCTCGACCTCCTCGACCGCAACCTCGTCACGCGCCTCGTCGTCCAACAACCTCCACACCCATCGTCATCAACACTTCCAGAAAGGCAAACGGCTTTCTACCTCGTCCGCTCCGCCCAACAACCCCACCACCCCTCCTCCCACTCCACCTCCCGCTCGCGGTACGCAGACCCCGCCCCGCAGGCGGTCTACGAAGTCCGCCCGCGCGCGTGGAATTGCTCGTGTCCGGCGTTTGCGTTCGCGGCGTTTCCGGCCGCTGAGCCGTCTGGATCTTCTGCCGGATGGGCCGGAGAGAGTGAAGATGAGGCTGGTGAGAAGGGTGGTTGGTGGTTTGGAGGGCTCACGAGGGGTGGGAGTGGGGTGCCGCCGGTTTGCAAGCATTTGCTCGCGTGTGTGTTGGCGGAATGGGGTGGGTTTGGGGGGGAGGTTGAGGTGAAGGAGATGAGCGGGAAGGAGGTTGCGGGTTGGGGTGGTGGGTGGGGGGATTGAGGGTGCTTGGGGAGGGCGGTTTGGAAGGATGTGTGGGATGAGTGAGAACGCGGATGGCTTGAATTCGATGATCTGGACCTAAAGGATGCGAATGGTCTTCGCTTTCGTTGCTGATGGTGTAACTATACATGATACCCCTATCCGGATCGAGCATGCGGTTTCTGCGCCATGCTGTCGACCATTTTACTACGGCGCGGCTTACCGCGGTATGCATCCCTCCTGACGCCGTTGCGCCGCGCTATGTCTAGTCATTATGCCTGCCGTCGCTCACTCGCCACATTTCATGTCGTTTCGTCCACCGCTCAACCCTTCTTCTTGTCCTTCTGCTCCTTCTCATTCGCCTTGCCCTCTTTGCTTCCAGCGTCGGATTTCTCGTTCGCCCCGTTGACCATCAGCTTCTCCTCTTTCTTGATCTCCTTATCCTTCTTCTCCTCGTCTACCTTTGCGTCCTCGTCGTCCGCCTGGCGCTTGTTCTGAATCTTGTTGTCGATCAGGTCGTGGAAGGCGGTGATGGAGCGTATTAAGCTCGAGAGGTAGATGGACATCAGCTGGTCGTTGGTCTTGACGCTCATCGCGTGCGACAGCTCCGTGTTCTCCGAGCTGCCACCGGACATGCCGACGCCGCCGTTGACGAGGCCGTTGACGGTCGACAGGTCGCGCGAGGTCGCCTTGGGCGTGCTCAGGTTCGGCAGCAGGTTGAAGACATCCTGCAGGTTGCCCAGGATCGCGTGGTTCACGGGCAGCTCGCCGTCCAGCACCTTCTGCAGATACTTGCCGATGTCCTGCAGCCGCAGGTGCAGGCCCTGCAGCGACTGCAGTTGTGAGGTTATCCGTGTCGACAGCGTGCCCACCGCCACGTCGCGGATGTCGCGCAGCAGGTGCTCCACGCCGATCTCTTCAGCCTCTTCCGCCTCGATTGTACTGGGCGTGTGCACGAAGGTCTTTGATGTGGTGGTGCCGTCCTGCGGTGTGTTAGCAATTGTGTCCTCACAGTCTGCCTTGTGGATGTATGCGCCGACTCACGTCCTTAATCTCTTCGACGGCGAAGTATGCATCGGTCGGCACGCCGACATCCTGCGGGTGCACGTCGATAATGACCAGCAGCGGGTTCGGTGTGTATCGTTTGAACAGCTCGTTAATCTCCAAATCGCTTGCGCGCAGCTTCGGCCCCGAGTGGTACCATCCGATCAGCTTCTCGCGCGCGTTCACCTTCTTGAACATGTCATTCATTCCCTCAATGTAGTTGTGGTCGATGAACCACACGGACGGGTCCTTCTCATCTTCCTCGAAAGGAACTGTTGCCGAACGTCAGCTATGATGGGTTTCCATACTCATTGCATCTGGCGGGTGTACACACTGGCAAAGCTGTTCGATACCCGCACGCTCTTTCCATCATTCTGTCCCAGAAGCACACCGAGCACTCGCTTCTTGGTGCCCTTTGCTGAGCGGCCGTAGTGATCTGCTGCGGAGAGAAGGACAAGAGGCGCGACGGTGACGGTCCGGTTGACGATGCTCAGCGTTTCCGCTGTGGTGGCCGGCATTGTGGCGTATTCTCCAAGCTGGTCTAGATATCAAATCAGGCGGTTGATGGGTAGTTGGGGTGGTATTCGCTCGGTCTCGTGATGATGTATTGGCGTTGGAGACAGCAAGCAGCTCAGGTCGCCGCGAAGTTGCGTCGTCGCCCATGATCGCCGCTGTTGCACTGCGCGGACCGTTGCCGCCTCATGTGGCTTGTGCTTCACATCAGTCGATTGCAGCCTTGCACGCCGCCGTCTCACAATTCTTTACCAACAACATAGCTTTTTTCAAGATGGCAGTTGGCGAGACTCGTGATGCTCAAGCCGTTGACGGCCATGCTGCAGCGTGCGTGCCCGTTCAATCGACTTGTATCACATTTCTTCAACGCGTCTAATCCACGTCGATAATAGGAACAATGGGGTAACGCCAGGCACCAGCGGCGAAGACTTCGAAAGCTCGCCCCTGTACAAAGGCGTCTACAGCTATGTCGAGCAATACATGTCCCGGTACGACATGTCGCACGACTTCTACCACATCCTGCGCGTACTTGCATTCGCCAAACGCATCCTCGAAGCCGAGCAAGAAACCGCCACCAAAGCCTTCGATGAGCAAGCAATTATCCTGAGCGCTCTACTCCACGACGTCGGCGACAAGAAGTACCTGCAGCCCGGCGAGGTCGCCGAGACGATGATCACGGAGGTCCTGCAAAAGAATGGCTGCCCGCCCCGGCTCATGAGCAAAGTCGCCCTGATCGTCGAGCACGTCTCGTTCTCGAGCGAGATCAAGCGGCCGCAGCTCGTCAAGGCGATGGTGAGCGCGCATCTCGAGCTCGGTGTCGTGCAGGACGCCGATCGATTGGATGCCATCGGCGCGGTCGGTATTGCTAGGTGTTTTGCTTTCGGTGGCGCCAAGGCTTCTGGCAGAGGCCTTCATGGCTGCATTGAGCACTTCACTGATAAACTGGAGAATCTGCAAGGGATGATGAAGACGGAGACTGGAAGGCGGCTGGCTGAGGAGCGGACGCGAAGATTACAGGAGTTCCGCGGCTGGTGGGATGAAGAGAACGCAGGGCTGTCGTGAAGGTAGCCTCAATCAATTTACATGCATTTACGACGATCAGACCTCGGCCCAAATGTACCTTGGAATGGTCTACCAAGGAAGAGCCATCTCATGCGTGAAGCTATCAAAGAGGAAATCAAGTCACCTGCTGCTGTGCGGACATTCACTGGGGGACATCAAATGGGGAACTTCGTGAACCTCGATTGACTGGCCGCTTCATTTTAACAAGGTGAGCGTTACGATTTCCAGGCTCGAACTTAATCGAAGCTCATTCCTGCAACTCAGTACCTACTCAGCCCAAACGACAGCACTCAATCCATCCTCCCCACCGTCGGTACCCTTGGAGCCAACGGAGAGGCTAGTGACCAGACCTCCCAGCTTACCTGTCGTCGGGTTGCGAGAAACAATGGCCACATTTGCCGACGTCTGTCCACCAACAGCAACAAGGTCACCAGCCTTGTTGATGGAGAAGGTGCGAGGGTACCACGCATTGGCCTTGGCCGACTCTACGAAAGAAAGCTCGCCCGTGCTGCTGATGGAGTAAGTCGCCAGAGAGTCCTGCTGGGAGCCAAAAGTCTGATCGTTGCGGACCGAAGCGTAGAGGAAGTTGCCCGCGACGTGGACCTCAGCAGCCTTAATGGGCAGCCTGCCGGCCGTGGGCGTCTTGCCAGGGGCGAAGGCGGACAGCGTCTGAGTCTTGTTAAGCGACATGCAGCCGGAGCCGGAGTACTTCACGGTCCAGGCGGAGACCGTGTTGCTGAGCTCGTTCACGGTGTACAGCATCTGGCCCTTGGTAGAGCCTGCGTTGGGGATCCACCAGGCGCCGTGACGGGGGCCGTCACCGGCACCAGCCTGAGCTGCCGGGCAGGCTGTGAGCTTGCCGCTGGAGGAGTCCACGCTGAAGATGCGAATGAGGTCTGCGCCGAGGTCCGGCGCAAGTAGGAATTGACCTGTAGGGTCTTTGAAGATGGCGTGTGGGTGAGGCGCGTTTTGCCTAGAGCTGACCGGGCCAGCCTGCGACATGGTGAACTTCTCCTTCTGTAGGACTTGAGAGCTTGAAGTCAAAGGAAGCTTGTAGGTCGATACGGTTGAGGGGTCGCTTGAATCACGTCAGACAGTTTCAACTGGTATATGCAGTGGCAACCTACTACTCAGCCATCGCAACAAAGCTGGTGCCGTTAACGCCGCCAAACAGCGAGCCATGAACCTCACCACCAGTAGACTTGGCTTGGCCACTCTGTTTGAGAGAGCCATCACCATTGACCGAGAAGGATGCGACTACGCTGCCACCACCCCAGGACCCGGTTTCGTCGAAGCAGTACAGAGACTTGGTAGGGGAGTCAAAGCTCAGCCATGATGGCATGCGTCCGCAACCAGTAGCAGAGGACTTGATGGCCAGGGTACCATTGCCGTTCATTGCAGGAGTGTACGAAAGCGTGTAGACGGTGCCAGAGAAATGGCTAACGAAGAGGTTGGCGCCGAATACACTCGGTGCCAGACCAAGAGCCGTAATGGCGATGGAAGAGATGTGCATCGTAATGTGGACGCGGTATCAAACACACGCCGGTCAAGAGAATAGAAAGATCGAAGAACGATTGCTGTTCTCAAATAGCTTTGAGGATGAGTTAGGGCATCGTACCGAGTTATGTATCCCGACTCTCCACGGGTCCGGCGACCTCGTTTCTATCTCAGACATCGCGCTCCGTAGAGTTGTGTTGGCGTTGTACGCTTGTCGCGAGTAAGACTCCGGAACGAGCGCGTAAGAGGCCCGCTTCCGAAATGACACGGAGGCCATTTGTGTGGTGCGACACAGTAGCAGGGTAACAGATCAGCCTGATCAACCTGAAGCATAGGTCGCCTTGGCTTTCGGTCCAAGCTTTGTTTAAGGAGCCTTTGGAGTGCTTTGCCGACGATATACGACGTGCAGCCTGAAGCCGCTTTTTTGTAGATCATATAAGGCTATAATTCAAATAGCCTGTTCAGTACCTGCTCGTACTGGGCAGACACACTATTCGAAATGAGTTGTGACCGTGAACGAGATCAAACATCGGAGCAGAAGCGGAGGTTGACGATAATCGTTTCGGAAGCAGCTCGAGGACTGCTCCGTTTCTGTCCAAAAGCAAAATATCGTTGAACTGATTCGGTATCTACTCCGCTGCGATATAGTTCACCTGATACCATCTCGCGTTGTGTCCAACTTGCCCAGGGTCACCTGTTCTGAAGGCACGGTTATCAAATTGTGCAGACGAGTTATGGTCAGCTAAGTGTGAGCAGTGTGTTTTCTGCGCGAGAGGGGGCACTATGTCGGATGATAGCGACGCAGGTGTCAGCGGGCAAAGGTAAATTGATTTCTTTACGTTATGTAGGACAAGGTAAAGGAGCAAGCCGACCACGCGGCGAATGCGGGAGTCGTGACGCCGAGTGCCAAGCATACCGCTGGGTCGTATGCCGTAACAATTGTGAGTAAAAAAAGTCACCCATGCCCTTTAGAGTCTTAGCGACAGGCAGTTCACATTCGTTATACTTCCTCTTCACTTTCTAATCACCTACTACGGCATTCATCGTGGCATCGGCACGTAGCCTCGGGAAAGGCATTACGACTTTACGATTCTCTCTTGGTCCTCGCAAGCAACGATTCTGCTCCATCCGCGCATACTCCGACATCTTGCTCCCACGCCCGAAAGCACTAGCCGAAGATCACGCACCCGATACACGAAACAAGACCAGTTCACCGCCAAAAAGCGCTAAAGCACGTGTCTGCGAATCTCCGCAAAAGGCCAGGCGGACATTGGGGACTCTCCACGAGGCTTCTAGATATGTACTAGGAGGAACACAAAGCCGCTGGCCCAATCGCAACGACACAAGAGCAAGGCTACACATTTCTCGAGGGATTTGGGTAAACCAGAATATATTATTCAGGAACTTGGACAAGGAGCGCTTGATCCCGTCGTCGCAGAAACATTTTCGAGACGAGCGCAAGCTCAACCATAATCAGACTCGCAACATGCGCTCCTACGTGCAGGTCCTCACCACGCCGACGGCAGACACTCCAGGAACGACGCTACTACTTCACTTCGACGACAAGCGATACCTGATTGGGAGTCTTGCGGAAGGTACTCAAAGAGCATGTGTGCAGATGGGTACAAAGTTGTTGAAGGTGAACGAGTGCTTCGTGACTGGACGAACAGAATGGCAGAACGCCGGTGGCCTGATCGGAATGATTTTGACTCTCGCCGATGCTTCTGCGTCGAGTCAGGCGACAAAACTCGAGGGAGCGAAGGGGAAAGCTGCGGCAAAGATAAAGTCGCTAGGTGTTGAAGATGACGAGGCGAAAGTTGCACAGATCGAAGAGGAGGCGAAGGCCGAAATGACCGCGTCTGGACTCACTCTATTCGCGCCCCCGAATATGAACCACATGCTTGCAACTGCTCGACGATTCGTGTTTAGGAAGGGCATGCCCATTGACGTCCAAGAGATTCAGAACGACCGGTGGAAGCTCCATGGCGAAGAGAAGTGGGCTCCATACTGGGCCGATATCAATGTCAAAGTCTGGGCAATGTCAATTCTTCCGTCACCGGCCACCCCTCAAACGGATATGCAGGATTCTGCATCTGTCAGTCCTCGCAAAAGAAGCATAGAAGAAGTCTACGATGGTGCGGCACATGAGAACGGCAGAATGGCTGTGTCAAGCCTACAGTCTTCACCTCAGCACGAACAGCTTACGGCGAAAGCGGTTGTTGGTGAGATGTTCAACTCTACGTGGCGCTTGGATACTCTTTACCCGACTCGCCTTCGCGATGTCAAAATGCCCGCCACCATCTTTATTCGCAACGCGCAGACGAAGAAGATCGAACGGTACCAGGGACCGCTTCCTGGACCCAACAGTAACCTTCCAAACCCCAATTTGGAAGTTCTGGTACGGAAACCTTGGCCAGGTGCTCTAGTAGAGAGCCTTCCGCCTACGCAACCTGCCAAGGAGGCCATCAGCTACATTATCCGCAATCACAACCAGCGAGGAAAGTTTGATCCTCAGAAGGCCATTGCGCTCAATATTGAAAAGGGCCGGAATTGGTCAAAACTTACGAAAGGAGAAAGCGTGCAGAACAATGAAGGTGAGACCATCATGCCAGAACAAGTTCTGGGTCCAAGCAAAGACGGTGCCGGTCTCGCTGTGGTCGACCTGCCTGACGCAACCTACATCGATAACCTTCTCGCCAGGCCGGAATGGCGAGAAGGAAAGGTCATGGCAGGCGTTGGCTCAGTCGTCTGGATATGTGGACCAGGCGTAGCCTTTGATTCGAGGATCAGGAATTTCATGGCTGAGTTCGCACACCTCGAGCACGTTGTATCTTCAAGAGACTACTGCCCGAACGACATTGCGCTTGACTCAGCAGCAGCGTCGACTATTCGTCTTGGAGAGGTTGACTCTAAAAGGTACAGGGTACCCACTCACGGGAACGGCCAAGTCACAGCGAATCATGCCGATTTGCCATTGCCGTCAAACGCTCAGGCTGCCGTTCGAGGGCAGATTATTCAACTCCAGCCAAACGTGGAAGTACATTGTAGGGATGCCGTACCTCCTTTGAATGTTCAAGCTACCAAAGATGATATGTCGAAGGCAGTTCTCGATGAGCTGCCGCGCACTCAAGAAGCCATCGATGCCGACAGCGCCTCGATAGCGGCTTGGACGAATACGCTTCCAGACAAAGATGTCGAGATCACAACACTTGGTACTGGCTCCGCATTACCGTCTAAATACCGAAACGTCTCTGCGACGCTTCTTCGAGTCCCTGGCTGGGGCAGCATGCTCTTTGATTGTGGTGAGAATACGATTGGTCAAATGAAACGCGCTTTTACCGCCGAAGAGTTTGACGAGATCATCAGCGGCCTTCGTCTGATTGTCATCAGCCATATGCATGCGGACCATCACTTGGGCACTGTCAGCGTCATCAAAGCGTGGTACGACCGTGTGCACAAGAACCAGCCCGCCTCGATGCCGCCAGCCGATGCTCCCGTCGAAAGCCTGTTCGCCGACGAAGGAAGGCTATCGGTCATCTGCGAGCCTGCAATGGCGTCTTGGCTTGCGGAATATGCTGCGGTCGAAGATTACGGGTTTTCTCGCCTCGCTCCCCTTACACTTTCTTTTGCCAACCCAGCTCGCGACCAACCCTCACGTTTGAACTGGTTCGTTCATCCGAGCGAACTCAGAGGCCTTGACCACGCCGATCACCAGAAGAAGCTAGCTTCCAAGGAAATTGCGCCTGCTCTGATCGGATTGAAGGACGTGCAAGCGTGCTGGGTCAAGCACTGCCACGGTGCGCGCGCGATCTCGGTAACGTGGGACTCTGGCTTCAAGGCATCCTATTCCGGCGACTGCAGACCTAGCGAAGCCTTCTCGCAGATCGGGAAGGGATCCACCGTCTGCATTCACGAGGCGACTTTCGACGATGAACTCCAGGGCGACGCGATCGCTAAGAATCACTCCACGACTTCCGAGGCCCTCGGCGTCGCGCAGGCTATGGGCGCCAAGGCGTGCGTTCTCACGCATTTCAGCCAGCGGTACCAGAAACTGCCTGTCCTTGAACATGCCGAGGAGGGCGAGGCTGACAATGGCGTTGCTCCCATCACCAAGGACGTTCCCATGCTCAACGCCGGCGAAGTTGATGAGAATGGCGTTACCGACGATGCGATAGATGGAGGAGAAGACGACGAGGCCCCGACCCTGCCAGCTCAGGAGGCAAATGACGCTACAGGCGAGCAATACGAACTACTGAGCAAGCGCCCCAGCGCCCCCGAAGCTGTGAAGTTCAAGCTCAACTCGGATATGAAAGTGTGCGTCGCGTTCGATTACATGCGCATCAAGGTCAAGGACATCGCTGAGATGCAGCATTTCACTCCGATCTTGCTGAAGCTGTTTGCGGAAGAAGAGAAGAAGAAAGAGGCCGAGGCTCTCGCAAATGCTGAGAAATCGGCCGCGGCCCAAAGGGCCAACGTGGAGAAAAAGGCGAAGAAGGGGAAGAAGGAGACGAAGCAGGAGAAGGAGAAGGAGGGCGGTGACTGATAGATGTCTCATTGCATAAACGATACTCGAGATAGCACTTTGAACAAATCAGTCGGCGCGACTATAGGTAGCTCTATGCGCTAAACGATGAAATAAGACGTCGCCTTGTCAATTTCACTCAATGATATGTTGGACCGAGATGTCTGATCAATGTTCAGCACTGCGACAAGACTGACCATCGATATTGCAGCCTCAGACCTGTTTGTCATGAAAAGTATCGTAGCAGAGCGGTGATGGAGTCAAAGGAGTGCGGTGAAGCTGATCTGTGAGCGGTGAGGCTGACAAAGCCAGGCAGCCAAAATGACGGTGGACGCCTTTGTTGCCCAGTGACCGCAAATAGGCATGCCATTTCACGTGACAGAGATCGCGTGCGCAGAGGCATGTCGTAGAATAGAATGTCGATGTCATTACATATCCACGAGTGAAGAGCGGCACAGTCACGCTCATTGAAGCCGCGTGCAAGTCACTCACTCACCAGGTACCTGACCTTCACCACCGCTCTCTATCGGCAGAGTCGAAGTGGCGGCTGATAGGCGCTTGGCCCCACTCCAGCCAGCTCTCCGCCACCTTAGCTGCGTCCCCCACGGTCCTGCCTTGCCGTCACCTACCTACCACTTCACCACCACTGCACCCACAACATTAACCACCGAGCTTCGATCTACGACCTACTTTCCGCTACCTCAACAGCTTCATCAAACACAAACACCACACCATCACCACAATGCGCTCCAAGTTCAAGGACGAGCACCCGTTTGAGAAGCGCAAGGCCGAGGCCGAGCGCATCAGGCAGAAGTACGCCGACCGCATCCCGGTAAGTAACAAGCAACTCTACGCGCGCCATCGATGCACACGAATATAACACCCTGCATCTATCGCAGCGCGGTCTGTTGCACGAAATCGAGCAATATCAGAACTAATGCCCGCTCAGGTCATCTGCGAGAAGGTCGAGAAGTCTGACATCGCTACGATCGACAAGAAGAAGTACCTGGTCCCCGCCGACCTCACCGTCGGCCAGTTCGTCTACGTGATCCGCAAGCGCATCAAGCTGTCGCCCGAGAAGGCCATCTTCATCTTCGTCGACGAGGTCCTGCCGCCCACTGCCGCGCTCATGTCCTCCATCTACGAGGAGCACAAGGACGAGGACGGCTTCCTTTACATTACGTGAGTGGTCGCCATTCCAGTACCCAACAGGCAGACATGCTAACACGATCGCGACAGCTACTCCGGCGAGAATACCTTCGGCGCTTGAACGGCCATTCAGCCTGCAACGATCGCGCTCCGCTTCAACCTAACCCTACCAGCAACCGACTTTCCTTGCGTTACACAGGCGTTCAACCAGGGCTGCGAGAACTTGCGTGCTTCTTGACCTTTCTTGGGACATGCAGACAGAGAGAGCGGGCGGTGCGAGAGAGGAATATTGGATTTTGAACCCACATGTTTTACGAGAGGATCCGCGATACCAAATGCCAGAAACCCCCAGCAAAGCCGGCGGCGGAGGACACAGCACGAAAAGGCGGTGAGGACGGCGGCCAGAGAACCGCCTCGCGAAGCAGACCACCGAGCGTGTGCGTCGCCGCCATTTTCACAACATTCCCTGGCCCTCGATGCGTGCGGCTCGATGTAGTCCGTAGCTGGAGTTAATGCCCATTCCTCTGCCTTGTCCACTTCCCCCGACCGACCCATCAGCTGTCCGTGACGTAGACTCCGTGACCCGCCCCCGTATCACACGCTCCCACACCACCCCCCGTGCCGCCTTCCCCTCGCACAAACACCGCCTGCTTCAGCGCGGGTGAATCATCCTCCCCCTCCGCCGTTGGCCGCGCGCGTGGCTGGCGCGCTGACCCGACCTGCTAGCTCGGAGTCTCTCATGTGACAGCCCCCGACCCTGGGCGTTGGCGTCATCCGCGCTCGTTCGCCCCCGCAAAGCGGCGCGATGGAGCTAAGGGCAAGGCCGGCGCTAGCTGAGGTGAGGCAAGCTTCGTGAGCGAAGGGCTGCTGGCTGCGAGCGGAGGCCATTTCGGCTGGCCGAGGCAAGGTTGTAGAGTGCTTCTTCAATCGCCGAGCTTGAGAGTGATATTTATCACGCGCGAAACAAGCACAAAAGCCTACCTGTGGGAAACAACCTAAGCGAAGGACGTTGGCAGCTAAGGCGAACGACGGCGCAGACATGTCCTACCCATTCCTCATCTCCAAGTATGCGCCCCGAGGCATACTCTTCTCAAGCGTCTAGTTTTCTAACACATTTCGCCCAGGACTCTGGACCCCATATTCGCCATGTCTGTGGGCATTACCGCCGCCGCCGTCAGAATCAATCGCGAGGAGAAGGAGAAGGGCAAGAGCTTCGAGCAGTCTAAGGAGAGTCTGAGGCACAGGATTGATTTGGCTTGGAGGGAGGTCATGGGCGAGGAGGAGGGGAAGAAAGAAGCTGGAAAATGAGGAGCTTGATGAACAATCAAAGCATTTGATATCCGACATCGACTGTGAGGCTGGCATTGCGGAAAGAAGGCGCTGGGAACAGAATGATGCGGCTTCGCCATGCGATTGAGGGAACGTCGGGGCCCTGGACGGTGTGACTACATGACTCGGCCCAAGCCGATTACGAGCATTGGCTTGAGAGTATCAGCCTTTGCTGTGGTATCCTCATTATTGCGCGAGGGTCACAGCTACTGATGTCGCATACCAATCTGTTTGAGGA